>CAUYRH010090671.1:0-37012 GCA_963574655.1 Perodicticus potto
AAATATCATGAATGTTACATTAATCAGGTGGATAAAAATATCTCCGATTGTATGGGAAGCCCGCACACTGTACTCCAAGCTTGAATCATTGTACACAGTTATGACTCAATAAAAAATAATTAAAAAAAAAATAAAATAAAATAGTTATTATGTAAATAGTTGCAAAATTGGTAAGAGAGGAAGATTTCTAGATAAAATTAGGTAAACCAGTTATTTAAGCCAACTTTTGAAATAAGTTTCAAACCTTGGATTATACAGATAGATAAACTGATAAATACAGACAAATGCAATGAGGCTATAAATTGAAGCTATATTATTAAAAGAAAATGAATAATTAATGAAGTAGAGAAAATATTAGCATATAGCTACAAGGTCAAAAATAAATCTTAATGAAAAACATAGCAGACAAACATGATTACTTTCCTGAAATTCTTGAAGCCAGACAGATCAGATAATCCAAAGGGAAATGCAATTAGTCCCACATTAGTTACCATGATGGATACTTACTGCTGGGTAACGTTGAGAAAGCTATGTGAGGCTTAGTATTTTCAGGTAACGGACACTCATGAAAAAGATAGCCAAACAGAGTAGAAGCTGGAAATGTGCCCAGACAACATTTATATAAATAAAGATTAAAACACGATGAAACTTAAGAGATATGCAGTGAATACTCAAGTCATAAGACAATAATTGGCCTAAAAAATAATTGTTTTGATTTACTTTTTCCTCCCTTTTGCTTAAAAAATGTATAACATATTAGAACTTTTCTGATAATCTGTGACATGTAACAGTGGTCTTATATATTAACGGATTGTTTAAACATGCTTGAATAGATTTCATAAAGCATTTATAATAAACTGAGCATTCTGAGTGTTTTAGTCCTCAAACTACATCTCTCTCTTTAAATCTTTTCTAATCTAGGACTGTAATATTCACAAAGACCCACTACACGAAGTTGTAATTTTAAAAAGATTAATTTTTAATATGAGGAATTAGAAGTTAGTGCATAGTTATATTAGTGTATGTAATTAATGGTTATAGGAAGGATCGATAGACTGTTTCCTGGACATTGATGAAAGAACAGTATTACCATGAAAAAATCACCAGTGTTCAAAGAAAAACACCTTACAATTTAGAAATTAATTGATGATGTTTAAAAATGTCTGACCTAAATAAAATTCACACTTCACTTGTGCCATAATTACATCTTGGTATGGGGGGTGGAGAGGGTGAGAGGAAGTTAAGTTGGCTGATTTATAATCCTAATTCCAGAATTTGGTATTGTAATGTTTTAAATATTAGGTAATAGTTTTATTGTTCATTCTGTTACACTGTGTAACATAAGTTATGTTGGCCTAGAGCTAGGTTGAAAAATCACAGACCTATCAATGTGACCATTGTCTGGCTCTGTGAGTGCCTTTATATTCATTCAAATCTGTGAGCTCAGAGTTGAATTCATATCACACTTATGACACAGTCTTTAATGAGTGTGCTAACCTGAAGGGCTGAATGTTCAAAACTCTGCTGAGGCAACGTGAGCCCCAAATGCAGTAAACTTAAAAGATTTTGTATGTGTCTTGCCTGTGTAGCATTTTGAAAATTCACCCTAAAGGCGAGAATATTTTGTTTGTAAGGATCTCAGCTCTCACGTGAATACCAGGGCTGGGAGATGTGAGAAGCAAGTCTGATAGATGTTAAATGCTGTCACAGGATTGCACCGAGTCCGGGAGCCCTGCAGAAGGTCCCCTTGTCTTAGAGCCTGTTCCCCACTGGGTTAAGAACAGCTGACGCTCTGTCTGTCATCAGTGTCTCACTGACTCGGGGCACAGCGTATGTCCTATAAAGTGCCACCTGTTGTGCCCCACTGTGATTACGCTGAGACATAAAACAGTGTAGCTTTTTTAGGGGTGGTCTCAGAAGTGAGTGACCGAGTCATGTTGAAGGTCTTATCTAAGTGAGATTCTGAAATCCCAATAGGTCTTCAGACTCAAGATTGAAAGAACAGTACTTCTGGTAGAGTTTTTGTGTGGGCTACAATATCTGGGGATAATTCTGCCTTGTCAAGATACTTCTAACAGCAGTATTTTAAGTATCAAGAGAAAAGTCTCAATAAGAATGACTTGAAACCACATACATGATGAAGCATCTCAATTGTGCTGGCCATTTAATGTTTATTCCAAGCTTGGAAAGCATATCAGCCGCTCTGCTAAGTGCATACGTCCTACACACATTGTACGTTTGTGATAATCATGGGCCAGCAGGTTTTATATTGGCGTATCAATACATGGCAAGTTAAACTGACTTGTCTTACACAAGTAACAGGCTTTGAAACTGTTAATGAAGGCTTTAAATCACATTACTTTCACCTTCTTTGCAGTCAATAAAATAGTTTTTGTTAAGACGCAGACTTTTTTTTCATTTGCTTTAGAAGAACTTTTTATACTACTCACCAAGGGCTTTTGTTTCTATCAGGACTCATTCAACTCCTGAGTGAGCCCTAGTAACGTGAGCTCAAATGATCAATTTCTATTTGAGAATAACTAAAATACCAATTTGTCCTTTCGGAGAAGAATTGTGGGAAGCATTAATCACAGAGCCTCTCCTAATGTCGCCTGCATATAATCAAACAATTTGAGCAGAGCAACCTTGGACTTTGAGGCTGTGCAGCCTATAAAGTTTAGTACCTTGGTCACCTGAATAATAGGAGTACAGTGGAAGTAAAAATAAATGATGTTAATAAAGGAGATGTCATAAGATTACCGGGAAACTATAAGACATTCAGTTGTTCAAAAGTTTCTAAATTAATCTTATGATAATTATAATGAACTATTTTTCTCAAACTTACTTTAAAGAGGTCTGACACACAGGAATACAATGGCATTCTCTTCTAGGTACACAAGAGGTGGGTGACTCTTACGGCTTTCTGATATAGCTTTGGTGCATTCAGCAGAATAATTATTTGTCTTTTTAAGCTTTCGTGTTTTCCAAGATAGGGTTCCTTAGTTTATTCTAAGAACTAAACTAGCATGTGTTGTAAACATGAACTCTACTCAGCACACATTTCGGTGACGTGTCACTGGCAAGGGTCCCAGGCAATGGAACGAGCAGCAGGGGTGTTGTGGGGAGAAACGATGTCAGGCTGCAGACCTTCCCGAAGCACTCCCGCTCTCCCCCTGCTCAGCAGAGCCTGGTAGTTCTGTTGTCCTGAATCTGTCACTGAGGACGGCGAGCAAAGCTCCTCTATCCTCCGTGTGGGACACAGAATATGAGAAATAAAACTTGGTTATTCGAAGCCCCTGAAAATTAGAGGTGTCTTAATACCATGGTGTAATTTAGAGCATCCTGACAGATAAAGTTTGTGTCCACTTCAAATCTCAACAACACACGGCGGAGAAGAGTACTTGGAGTGGAACCTGGAATACGGCAGGTGACAACTGATGGCCTCCAAGATTCTGGGGGCACAGCAGACCCCACTTCCACCAGCGCTCACTCTTGTGTGCTGCTGTCTGCTGCCTTTGCGCTTTCTACTTCATTTCTTCCTTAGTTTTCCTCTTGACAAGACCATAGGAGGGGACTAGATCCTGGAGTACCCTGGGGCTGCTCTGAAGCTTCACATCCAAAAATAAAACGACGTGTATTTTACAACTCATTTGCTTGTTCTGCCTCTCAATTCCTGAACCGTAAAAATTTAGGAATGAAGAGGTGTCCTGAAATTGACCTCCAAAAGACGTAAAAGTAAAAAAGGGACAAATAGTGTGTTTTGAGGTTGTTGTTTATTTCTAATTAATGTGAGAGTTCATTTATCTACATTCCAGAATAACACTTATGTTTCAAAAGCAATTTGAGTTTCAAGCTTGGAAAAACATTTAACTATATAAATACATATGAGAAATCCAAAAAGGCCATGGTGAAATATTATCTCTATGTTTTGTTTTGCAGGGTGAAGTGGCTGAAATATCTGTAGACAAGAAAATACAGCTATGAAATTTTGAAGAGAAAAGAACTTATTATACCTTGGGTTAGTACCAAGGTAATAAAAATATTAGTTTAACATTGTGCAAAATCTGCATGCAACAAAATTGCACTTGTGCCCCATAAATTTATATAAGGAATAAAATAAATATGAAAACAGTTATAAAATATTAGGTTAAGTTCCTGGTCTACAAAGGGCTCCCTTTATGACCTTGGACAAGTTAAGGCATAAGAATTACTGTTGCTTTCTCTTTAAAATATAGGAAAATTGCACCTACCTTAAGAATTCAAAGGATAATTATATAAAATTAAAATAATGCATGTAAGACACTAGGTATGCTCAATAATCTGTGCACACATATGCAACTATTTTCATACTTTATTATTCTTAATAAATTTTCCTAGTTTTTAGTCTTCTCACATTCTTCCCTCCCTTATTATTTTCAAAATAATGAAAAACATAAGTAGACGATGATGGGTGATGCCACCAGCGAGCCAAGCTGTAGTGGGTGTTACTGTAATAGTTCATATTCATCATTGCTATGGCTGAAAATGTGCATTTAGTTGTGGTTGAATAGTTCACATCAAAACAAAATCTCATCTGTATGACAGAAACTCTGTTGTGTTGGGCTTTGAACATAGTCCAAGATACTCAAGACAGTAGCAAAATTAGGCATTCGGAAAAATCAGAGTAAGAAAGGCATTTTTCATGCTTATTTGCTTCAAAGGATGCTCTGATTTTGTTAATTGCCTCAAAGAGTGCTTCGATTTGCTATTTTCTGCAAACAGTATTCTAATCTAGTTTGTCCTCTGAGTTGCAGCTGTGTTCAAGTATCCTAATAGGTTTGGTGCATGCTGAACTATTCTTCTGCAATTAATTCACTTGGTTCTTCATGTGAAATGATTTATACCTATTTAGAACTAAATTAGAAGCCATTCCACTATTGCTTATGAAGTTATTAGGACAGCTTTTAGATGGCATTAATTTGCACTTAGAAGGTACCTTTTATCTGCAGATCTCAAAGCACTCTATGAAAGCACTTTATCATTAATGAAGGGAAACAGGAGACTGCAACACTGTATTCGGCAGTGAAGTGCAAGGTAGGAAATAAAACAAAAATTTGTTCTTATGTGTAAATGTAAAATACTTAAGGTCCTTTTTATTTGCATGACCCAACTTCTCATGTTCTTTCCCCATTTAGCTGCATTTGTGGACCTTCCCCTCCTTCAGTAGCAAACCTGTGTGGCCATCCTCAGACTTAAATTTAACATTGTGTGACTCTTCTACTTTATGGTTTATCTCTCTCTCCATTATTGTTTCCTGCCTTTTAAATATCCCAGCCTGATATCATAATTATCCTCCAGATAGGATGCAAATTTGCTTTCACTGAAATAGGTTGACACTGGCAGGCCTGTTTCTCTTGTGTGTTAGCTTCCTAGAGGTTCAAGTGTTTTCAATTAAAAGAAGGTCGACACTGGAAGACTTTGGTTTTCATTCAGTATCACAAGTAAATGTTTTGTAGATATAGATTGCTGGGGAAACTTCTTGGTTTCCACAGAAAATTTTTATTTTCCATATAAAATGTTCTTTTAGGCTCGGCGCCTGTAGCAAAGTGGTTACAGCTCCAGCCACATACACCGAGGCTGCCTGTGCCAGCTAAAACAATGATGACAACCGCAAAAAAAAATAGCCGGGTGTTGTGGCAGGTGCCCACAGCCCCCGCTTCGTGAGACTGAGGCAGGAGAATCGCTTGAACCCAAGAATTTGAGGTTGCTGTGAGCTGGGACGCGACGGCACCCTACTGAGGGTGACATAGTGAGACTCTGTCTCAAAAAAAAATGTTCTCTTAGTACAACTCAAAGACAAATTAAGTAAATTAGTATGCTTTAAAGAGGACAATCTTGTAGATATAATTTTATAATTATTTTCAAGAAAAATTACTCCTGGGCCCAAGTTGTTATCTTCCTCCTTTCTGTGTTTATTTGCTTTAATTTTGCTGGAAAGAAGGTCTCTGATTAATAAAAAAAATGAATCTTCTTAAACTAAAACCCTTAGCTTGGTTACCGAATAATCTTGCTTCTCTCCATAAAAGCAGATTTCTGGTCTTTTTCAGTCTTTGGAATTTAACCCATTCATATATATCAACAATGGTAGTGGCAGTCGATAAGATACTTGAACCCTTGACTTCAACAGGGCTGCTGGGACCGGTAAAAGGTCTTTACGTGAATTAGAAAAGACGCAGCCCAGTGCTAGGGGTTACAGTTTGGTGAGCAGATAACGGGCTGGATTTAAGATGCTATCTTAATTGTTCAGCCACGCATCCTATTGCAGCAAACAATCTAAACAGCTGAATATTTCAGGACTGGTTTTAGATCCCCAAGACATGGAAACAGCTGTATTTCTGAGTGTTCTATGTAGCTACTCAAACACCAGGTACCAAGATTTTAATGAAAGACCCACCCACACACCTGAGCTAACTGGTACCTTCTCCGGAAAATAACTTTCTGCTCAACTATTACCCTTGACATGTTCCTATTGCAAGTCAGAATGAAAAGATGGAAAGACCCAAGGGAGTTAAACCATTATGTATCATCTCCATGAACTTGTTCTTAACCTTGAGGCATTGTTCACCAAGTAAAGAGAGAGTTATCCTGTCAGATAAGTTATTTTCTTACTTAGTTCTAATCTTCCTTCTACTTGGTTTCTAAACTCCACTTTCCCCCTGAAGTTACTAGTATCTGTGTTTCTCAATGTTTCAAGTTAATGAAGGCGGCAATACGGGGCTGTGACTTCTTTTGAATTCTTAAGCATTTTTTAAAAACATATTGATCCCCTAAACCAAATAGTCTTATCTTGTACATGTAGAATTTTGGGGAAGAGTTCAATACAGTTTTACAACACGATCATTCTGTGATTCTAAGCTAACAATAAAAGAAACATAAATTAGTTCACTACCCAGTGATACATAAATAAAAAAGATTCAAGATGTTTCCAAAGATGGAACATAGGCAATAGTGATTAAAGAAGGTTTTAGGAAGAAGTAAGACTTGAACTTGAATTAAATCTTTAAGGGCATTTCTGTATAGTTTTATTTTCTATATCCTGTAGAGATACCAACTCGTTTATTGATAGGTAGCTATGTGCGAATCACAGATGTGTGTGAAAATTACCTGGAAAAGCAATAGGACCTGATAGAGTGTCCAGTTGGAGGGGATAGGTCATTGATTAGATGTGCCTGAACATACAGAACATGTGGGCAGTGGAAGAAAGAATGAAGTTGTGATAGGTTATAATCCTATAAGAGGGCATTTGGCACTTACCATGTAATCAATAGGAGATAAAACATCGCCTTTAAGTTAAAACAACTCTAAAATAGGGAGGGTGAGTGACAGACTGAGGTAAATCAGACCTCTACTTTAGAACCCCCATGCTACCCGGATTTGCAAGGCCAGGCTAGAGTGAGAGATACTTAGAGAAAGCTCACCCTAGAGGAGGCTCACCCTAGAGGAGGCACACCCTAGGGGAGGCTCACCCTAGATGAGGCTCACCCTAGATGAGGCTCACCCTAGAGGAGGCTCACCCTAGAGGAACTCTCCCTAGAGGAAGTTTGCCCTAGATGAGGCTCACCCTAGATGAGGCTCACCCTAGAGGAGGCTCACCCTAGATGAGGCTCACCCTAGATGAGGCTCACCCTAGAGGAGGCTCGCCCTAGGGGAGGCTCACCCTAGAGGAGGCTTACCCTAGAGGAAGCTCACCCTAGAGGAAGTTTGCCCTAGATGAGGCTCACCCTAGAGGAGGCTCGCCCTAGGGGAGGCTCACCCTAGAGGAGGCTCGCCCTAGAGGAAGCTTGCCCTAGAGAAAGTTTGCCCTAGATGAGGCTCACCCTAGATGAGGCTCACCCTAGAGGAGGCTCACCCTAGAGGAGGCTCGCCCTAGAGGAAGCTCGCCCTAGAGGAACTCACCCTAGAGGAACTCGCCCTAGAGGAGGATCACCCTACAGGAAGCTTGCCCTGGAGGAGGCTCAGACAAGAGGAGGCTCACCCTAAAGGAGGCTTACACAAGATGAGGCTCACCCTAGAGGAGGCTCACCCTAGAGGAAGTTTGCCCTAGAGGAGGCTTGCCCTGGAGGAGGCTCACCCTAAAGGAGGCTTACACAAGACGAGGCTCGCCCTAGAGGAAGCTCGCCCTGGTGGAGGCTAACCCTAGAGGAGGCTCACCCTAGAGGAAACTTACCCACGAGGAGGCTCACCCTTGAGGAGGCTCACCCTAGAGGAGTCCTGCCCTAGAGGAAACTCACCCAAGAGGAGGCTCGCCCTAGAGGAAGCTCGCCCTAGAGGAGGCTCACCCTAGAGGAGGGTTCTCGCAGTTGTCCAGGAAAGAGACAATGCACCACGGCAGTCGCAGTGAGGGAGGGAATAGCAAATAAAACTCAGACAACAAAGACAACAACAGGTTAAGGAGTAAAAAGGAGTGTGAGGGTCATGAGCAAGCACAAAGAAGGCAACAGTGTTCAAAACCAAGGTCAGTGGCATTGTAAAAACCAATCAAAGGGCCTGAAGGGGAGACCAGCAGCTGGATCTGGAGAAAGGTCCAGCAGCTACCAGAAGTGGCCATGTGTGGCCTTCGAAGAAAGAGTAGCTATGATCAATAATGTCTTTTCATTAGTTAGCATTGCCCTAACAAAAAGGCACAAGTTGGGTGGCTTAAAAAAGATATGAGATCAGGTGTTGGCAGATTTGGTTTCTTCCGCGGGCCCCTCCTTGGGCTGTACATGGCCCCTCCTCTGTCTTCACGCGGTCCCTCTGCGCTCGTGCTCTCCTGACCTCCTCCTCTCATAAGGACACTGGCCTTACTGGAGCAGAGGCCACACTCACAAACTCATTTAATCTTAATTGCCCGTTTAATGACCCTATTTCCAAATACTTACATTCAGAGGTAGTAGGGGTTAGAACATGGACATATGAATTTGGAGACACATGAAATTTTACAGGAGGTAAAATGGCATAATCCCGTAAATTTCATATTATAACTTAAGGACTACAACAAAATACCCCTGACCTGTGTGGCCAAAACTTCATTTAAACTTCATTTAATGAAATCAGTATAACAATTTACTGTCTTTGGTCTTCCTAACTCAAATTAGAAATGACCTGAAAATCAAGCTCTTCTGGTAATAACTTCAAACACTGAAAAATGCCTACTTTTACTATTTTATAATTGTGTGGTGAAGGGGAAAATAGTTAAGAAATTTTTAAATCAATAAATAATCTCAGATCAAGTTTGACCAACCAGTGTCAGTGGTCAATACGTTATTTAACCTTTAAAAAAAAGTATTACAGCATGTATGTCTAAAGTTGCTTGTCTCATGACATTTTTTAGCAAAGATTATCCATCTCTGAATTAAGTGCTTTCATTATCTTTCTCAGCAGGGATTCATACACTTTGGCATTAATTAGAATCACCTGAAGTGCTTGTTAGAACAGATTGTTGGGCCTCACCCCCAGAGTTCCTTATTCACAGGCTGGCACGTACCCTGATAATTTGCACTGTTAACAAGTTCTCAGGAATGTCCATACTGCTGGTTCAGGGACCTCTCTGTGAAAACCCTCCTCTACAGTAATATTTGCAACTGTAGAATCAAATTATGCCATTTTACTTTGAAAAAGTATTTTCCATTTTATAAACATATAGTTTTCATCAAATAAATTCATTTATCATTATTAATGATTAAGAAATTGATGGAAAAATCATGAAATTTATGGTATCTCAGAGGATATGAAATCATTGCAGTTATCACTAAAAAAGCAATTGGAGGAATTAATAACTCCAGGATATCAATGTGTATTCAAAGTATTTATGTGTCTATGTGTCACCTGGGTCTTAGAAACACCAGGATAGAGGCAGTCAAAAGGAACATAGATCAATATCATCTCTATCAGTGAATTTCTTTAATAAGTGATATCTCTGGGTCAATAAAATCAATGTCTGTTCCTAGCTTGTAAAGTATGAGAGATTTGAAAGTTATAAACAGCACCAAGTGAAATATATCCTACCTATTGGCCATCAAATAAATTGTAAAAATATGTAAAGGATGCGTGATACGAGAGATTTCTTTTTTCTTATTGCCTTAGAATGAAGCCTAAAGGTCAAGGTGAGTATAAAAGTTATCTCTCCCCACCACCATCCATCAGTGTAAAGATACTGAAGGAAACTAGTGTGTCTGTAGCCAGCCAAAAATTTGCTATCTAAGACAAGATCATAAGATATACAGTCTAAGAGTTCCTTCAAGCAAACAAAATGTTCCAGCAAGTTGGCTCAAAGCCAGACACTTTTAGGGAGCCCACTAGTTACATATTTAAGGAAATGTAGCCTTTGCTGTTGATAATATGGTAACAATATAGGTGGAATCGCTGATTAAATCCAGCATAACTACACAGTAACTTCCCTTACTCAAGAGTTTATTAAGGTTCCTAAACATATAAAAAGTTCTAGTTTACCAACAATTACAATTTTTTTCTATGAAAACATGTTAATATAACTTTTTGGCTCTTTCATAAAGCATTCACAAAGATCTTTGAAATGCCAGATTTTTAACATGGCATGTACAACATTTCTTGGGACTAGATAATTTTTTTCTCTACATTTAAATGGAGCATTGAATAAAAATTTAGATTTTTTTTTTGAATTGAAAAATCTATTTATAGACAATTAAAGGGCAAAATTGAAACCGTCCTTTCATACTAATGATGCGTGCAAGGTAAAAACTATGGTAAGAGCCAAGATAAAAACCAAGGCACAGGCTCAGCTAATAATAATGAGAGTAATTAGTCACCATCCCTGTGTCTGATACTTGGAGTCTCATAGCTGATGGTTAAAAAGATTGTTAACTTTCTCTGTAGATAATGTCACCTGTTTGAAAACTAGAGGTAGTTTCTGAGATAATTTCCAGTTCCTGCATTCTGGTACATTAGCTGACCCATCTAGACAGGCCGACTCCCTGAGGCCAGCAGCCCGTACTGTGGAACTAATGGCTTTGCCCTGAACCCAGCCAATAAGCCGACCCTAATTGTCTAATCCTCTGCCCACCAAATTGTCTTCAAAACGCTGTCTCCCAAATTCTCTTGGACGTAGAGTTAAGAAATTCCTCCTCTCTCCTCACTGAGTGCTATGCAGAATAAACTCTTGTTCTGCTGCAAACCCTGTGTGCCAGCCTCCTCGTGGGCAGAGGCAAATGCACTTGGCTGGGCAGTAACACAAGCATTAAAGAACACTATTTTCTTTTTTCCTTCAGTATGAAGTTATTTTTGACACTTGCTTCAGGAATTGAATCTTTCATACAAGTTCTAAAGTAAGACATACCCTCCGTAGCAGCCAAATATGTTAACCTTAATATTTGTTATCTTAAAATACTTCAAGATTACCAACATAGCTAATAATCTAAAATCTATTTTCTTTCCAATAATAATCTTAGGTGAATATTATTTTAAATTTAAACTTCAGGATTTCCTAATGGAGAAATAGTTAAGGTCTTATATATCTTAACATGCCCTCAGCTATTAAGGTGGAAAGATTTGAGGATACATTTTCATAATAAAAAGTGAATAATTTTAACTTGATGAGGACCACCATTCCTCTCCATAACTCTTTTCACCTTATAAAACAAAAACTCTAAACAAATTAATAATTTTATTTATAGTGGCCTATAATTTTTGGGATTTTATTGATATCTCTTATAAAATAGACTCATTGTTCATATTTCAAAAAAGTATGCCTGCACTTTAAAGTATATTTTGCACTATCTTCCTAGAATTGATAAAATTATTCCTAGAATATTATTCTATTCAAAAGCTTATTTTCAGAGATAAAACTGTGATATCTCTAATTATTCACACAAACAAATTCTTTTAGAAAACATGCAAGCTAGTGTAAGCAAGAACCTAAACCTTTCTAGAATATACACAAGCTAGTGTAAACAAGAACAACGATATTTCATGGATTTTTTTTTGTTTGTGGCTTTCTGTTCAAATTTACAATAACCGTTAATTCTAGATAAATTTTATTTTTGCAAAAACTTATTTTTTTTAACTCCTTTGACACAAGTACCAGACACTTTGATTAACACAGAAAACCTTTTAGTTTCAACAGAGCTTTTCAAAGTCATCTTTTACCCTCTGGTAAAATATGATTTTGCAGCTCTCTACCAAGATAACCTGCTGCCTTTAATTCTGGCCGTATGCATAAATATTTTTCTTCTAACCTATAAATGCATCCACTCATAACAGGGTAAGAAATTTGGACGATGCTTCTATGCTTACACCAGCTAGTAATTTTTAAAGGCTTCACATCATCTTGTCATAATAAAAAACACAGTGGGGGAATATTCTTACTTACTTATTAAAAATGATTAATATTGAGATTCAATTTCCAGCTTTTTGGACTTTTATGAGAATGATAAACAACATGTTCTGTGAATACAGTAATAATGGCAACACTCAAAATGGTAAAATATGGGTGGTGTATGTGCTTTTATATACGGGAAAATTTGTCCTATGGACTCACTTTCCTGTGATGTCTTACTTCAATTTTTTAACCTACAAAGGATTCTCAGAGAGGTCTGCTCCATCAGAACCCTTCCAGCAGGTAGCATGTTTCGAGCTTTAAGGAATGCCTCCTCCAGAAAGTACATAGATCACAGCATCATGGGAGGCTTTTGTCTGGGACCAGAAGGGTCTGATGCAGAATGAAGGGAGAATGATAATTGGGTGAGAAAATGATGTGCTTCACAGCAAACCCAGCTATTAATAGGGACACTATTGATAGTTTCTTCCTTACGTGTGGATGACATCACCAAACCTTTTGGCACATGTAAGTTCCCTAAAACGTCTTAAATCTTAATCTAAAATAAATTGTAACTGTTGTTTGGCAAGGTTCACATCAATTAGGCCCTTGCACAGATTTCTACATTTACATTTTCTTAACTAGTCTACTGCTTTGCATATCTATTTTAAAATATACAGAACAGTTAAGTATAAAGCTATAAATAAACTATTTTAAACAAAGATTCTGCAAGGTGCGTTTGCTCAATTTGGTTTCATTTGATCACTGACTGTTAAATGCGAAGGGGAAAGTCTTTGCTATAAAAATGTATGTGGCAAGGAACATTACTGTAAATGTTTCCTGGATATAACGAGTATCAGATCACTGTCCTCCATTGAAATCTTGTGGCAGCCCACAAGTGAATTTCCAACTGAATTATTTTAGACCTAATGTACTCTTTCTGAAAACCATTCCTCCTCAACCAACTGATTTTCACTTGTGGTTTTAAGGGTATGCACTTAATCTCACCATTTCAGCTCTGTCTGTACAGTGCAGAAAGCAGCCAGTTCTTACAATCGTAGATAAACCAGGTGACCTCTGTAATCTACATTTTAGAGAAATACATTTCAGCTGCAGATGTTTCCAAAGGTAGAAAATATGTGAAGAAAATTAATCTGTAGCTGACAGATGTTTTTATATAAATAAGTTTGGGAATATTCTCTGCAAAACATGTTCCCTTCCTAAAAACTTCAAGAGCATGGTTATCTCACTCTGTTGGGCTCTTGGACCCTGCGGACGGGTACGGAGATGGACTGTCATCTCAATAAACAGAGGCAAACTTTGCTTTGCAGTGAGAGGGTGCAATTTAAATCTGTTGACTTTCAAATTTGCTCATTTGCAATTTGGTTAATTGTAGAACTGCTGATAAAATTTTCCTCAGTCTGTGGAAGGCACAGTGAGTTACTTATCTAAAAACTTGGAGTCAGTATAAACCTTGGTGGAAGAGTTCATCCTGTCTGGGCATTTTATAGCATCTCAGGGAATTATTTTTCCCCTAAGGACTTCATTATTAATGGAAACTGCCCACGTGTTGTGAGGGAAGAATGGGCTTCCTCAATTAGACGACCTTTCAAGAGAGTTAACAGAGAATTTATTTTTTCATTTAGGGAAGGGAATGTTTCCCAGCAGAACACTGAATCTTTCATGCCTGACTTTCTTGCAACACAATGTGTAAAATTTTTAGTTCCTTAAAAATTAAATAGACACTGTGAAATTTAATAAGGCTTAAAAGGGACTTATCTTTAGCAACCCTGTTTTCTCACCAACTAGTACTCATGATAACAGGTTATCAGCTCTGTCTACAAGAAGTCTTCATCTTCTTCAGAAAAAAAAAAAGCAGCTTGTTGAACTCTCCCAAAGATTTATCTTCAGAGGTTCTCAGTCTAGACCTGAAAGAGGTTACGCAGACACTTGTGCTACTATTGGTCAAGCATGTGGTGATGGTCATTCCCTTTCCTTCTGAAGCTGTTTCCTCATTTGAAAGCTATTGCTTTTCAGGTGGAAAAGACTATAGAAAATATGCGGAGAATATGTAGCATGTGGGAGGTACTTAAAAGGATCATTTGGAACCATTTTTTTTATTACGACCCTAGTTACCTCTATTTAACTCAATTCAATGTATGTAAATTCAAAAAATATAATTTCTACTTTGTTGCTGTTTGGTCATAGAGTTTCAGTCTTTTAGAGGCCTCAGTTAATTTCCACATACAAAGCATGACTTTAACAAATATAAATCACATACATTAATTCACTTCATTAATACCGCAACTGTACAATGTATTCATTACAAAAGTATATTTCCTCAGTTATATTTCATTTGGAACATAAAACAGCCACCTTGATTCTATAATGTTATACATTATATTCAATAATAAAGTGACTTCAATAACTTTCTGTAGATTTAAGTGCCTGATTTACTATATAATCTTTATGTACATTAAGCTTGTACTGTTGTTTGATAGGCTGTCATGTTGGCTAATTTTGTAAGTTTTGTTAAAGAAAGGACTGATCCTTTTGCTCAACTGGAAGCTACCTCATAGATAATTCAACACTGTAATCTGACCGCTTGAGAAACTCCCCAGAAGAGACTGTCCAATACAGTGACAATTACAGATTATCATACCAAAATATATTTTTAAAGGACTAACTTAAAGGAGATATTTTCTTAATGTTGACTCAGCTTGACAACCACAGATAACACAACATTTTGATGACTATTGCTAAAAACAACAAAGATTTAAACAAGATAAAATTTCTGAAATGAGTAAATAAAAGAATTAACAGCCAATTGAAACAATGTATTTCATTCACTTAGGTATTATGACTCTTTCGTGTCCTTAACCATGATACCACATCTCTGTGCTTTCTCAACTCAATAACATCCAACTGGTCCGTTTCTCCACGAACCCCTCACATCTCCTGAAAGCCACTCAGTTTATCCCTTCCTCACGCCACAGATTTCTCAACTCTGTTTTGAATTGGCTATTGTTTTCTCCTCTCTGGGTTACGAGCATCTTATGTCTTTTTTTTTTTTTATCATATTTGTTCTTTCTGTTGTATGGAGATTGATATTTTACTTCATTTTGGGGGTGAGGGGAGAAATGAAATGCCTTCAAAAAATCTCCATGTATCAGAACACACCCCACCTGTACACACAGACTCACTCACAATCTAAATTAATACCATCATTGACCCCTGTTCATGGTGGTCCTTCTTAACTGATAATGTGATTATTTGAAATACAAACCAACAAAACCAAATAAATTGTTAAAATACAGAATTTGAAAATTTGGGGGAGGGTCTCTTAAAATTCATCTAGACAAAACTCAAGATGAATTTTCACAAGCCCCATCCACAGCAAGATGTTCATGCTTCTCATTCAATATCTCTGGTCTACTAAAACCCAAACTTGGCATGTGGGAAATTGAGAGAGGACTAGATGATGTACTCATCGCATTCAAGAATCAAATATACTCCCCAAAAGTTACATTAAAAAAAAGTTACTCAATGATTGTTCAGAATGAGACGGAGATCTGTCGACAGGTGTCACACCCAGGCAATCCAAGCAGTTGCCTGGTGGTTTAAATTCACACAGAGAAAGGTTGGACTTGTCTTTGATCTTAACTCTTCTTGTAAACATTTTTCTCTATGGATTTGCACTAGGGATGTGAAAGAATCAGCAAGAACGTCCGAGAGCACCACTTCTACAAGGTAAAACAAGGGCCAAGTGCTTTTCTCGTTCACAAAGCTCCGATGGCTTTGAATCCTTTTACTTTGGCTGAAATGGACTTAAACTATGGAAGTGTGAGTTTGTCTTAGCACAGAGATGGGTAATTTCAGGGTGACATCTCCCCACCTGGGTGATTCTAAGGATGTCACAGAATGATGAGCACAGTCAACAATTAGCACCATCCAGCAAACAGCCCTCAAATGGTCTGCGGCATCTGTTTGTCCCCAGCACTAAAGCTAATAAGAGCCAGAATTCTCCAAGGTACGTTCCTTTTGAGTTTCAAGTCTAATTACACTTTCTGCATTTCAAACCAGTGAGGGTACTTATGGCTGGGGAGAACACTCACATTATTTTATAGGAGAACAAATTAAGAAACCCTGCACAAGTGGGCAGAACGCCAGCTTGCAACTCTCCCAGAAGTCCCGACGCACACAGCATGTTTCTTCCAGCATTTCAATGTGTTCAGTTTTTTTTTTAGAGCTTTTATTATAAAGAAAATTTGCACATCAGCTGTTTTTTAAACTTCTGTAGTAAAACATAAAACCAGCAATACAACAGTAAGTAAGAGGATCTAGGTGAATTAGGAAACGCATGAAGTTTACACATAAATGCCGAAATGGGCAATAAAATGTCCACACTTCCTGGGAAATGGTTCACAAGCCATTAACTAATCACATGAAACAAAATATTTAATATGCACAAAAACTCAAAGGAATGGGGAATTACTCAGTATTTTAGGGTATTCTTTTTCCATTATTACACATAGAAGCACTATAATTTATCCAAATACTTGATGGATAAATGATTCTCTTTAAGATTTTATCTGTTCTAGATTTACCTGGATATTTTCAATAAAAAAATCTTTATAATCAGTATGAAATTTATAAAGTGTGTTTTCAGAAAATATCTTTATGCTATAAACTAAGATATGGAAATGCCTTTCCTAGGCAGGAGGAAGACATAGTTTAAAAGAGACATACTTACAATGCTAATTAAATCTGGCAATGAAGTTTCTATATCAAAAGATGACCGCTTTTTCTCCTATGCACTTCTGGGAGAAGGCTATCAGCCATTAATAGTCCTTATGACAAGCCTGAACACTAATGTTTGCAGCTTTCAAAGGAGTTGCTAATTATACACAAAGGAACAAAAGGCGTGGAAAACTGTAACAAAAGGGCTTAGATTAGTCCAGAGAAGGTTTCTGAATTCAAAACCTGCTAAACATGTTTTCCCTGAAGAAGTATGATTATTAGCTATGCCCTAAAAAAATAGTAACGAAAAGTCAGCATTCCCATCAGCAGTACTAAATTAAGAGTAGAAAGACCTAATATTTCTAATGCATTTTTCTTCCATAGTACTAACCTAGGTATTCCACGAGAATGTTTGCTGTATTTATTACCCTTCTTTGTGACATCAGATTATATATTAAAGTGGTTAGCCCAGAGTATGTGCTTAGTCAAAGTTTATGAAAAATCAAAGGAAGAAAGGGAGAGATGAAAGCAAGAATTCTGGGTGGCGCAGAGAAATGAGACCTGAGCTCTTTGTGTCTAAAGTCAGGTAGATTATTTATTTGAGTTAGAATGCTCACTCTCGCTCTTTTTTATTGGTCAGCTTCTGAAACGGAAACATCGGAGGTGTGGGGCACATAGATGTGTGTGTCACCCCCTCACTCTCTCAATCCCCAACTCACCTGAAACAGAGACACAGGTCTTCAGTGATCCTAAATCAGATATTAAACTATTGGAGAAGCATTTGTTACATTTATGTTTTTACATTTATTGCATTTACTATTTCTGAAATAGGGCAGAGATGATAAACAGGACAGAAAGGAGAGACTGTCTGCTATTCCTGCCACTTCTTTATTTGTTATTGACCGGTGCTAAGAGCAGAATTCCAGTTGGATTTGCAACTGTGTGCATGAGCAACAGCTGGGTGTACAGTTTTCATCATTATTGTCCTTCCCTTTTACCATGTACAGTTGACGAGTGCTTACTGTTTCTAAGGACAGGGTCTTCCTCTTCTATATGATCTCATTTTATTTTCACAACCACTCTTTTAAGTAGACTACTCATTTTAGTTTTTATGGTTATGTTATCCCAATGCGATACAAAGTCTCCTTTTGTACACAGAATTCAATAGTTTTGGTATGTCCACAAGGTTATGCAACCCTCGCCATACTTTCATCTCCACAAAAAGAAACCACACCCATTAGCATCCATTCTTGTTACATTTTCCTCCTTCTACCCCTGGTGACCACTAATCTCCTTTCCATTTTTATAGATTTGCCTATTCTGGATTTTCACATAAATGGAATCATAAAATATGTGGGTTTTGGTGTCTCACTTCGTTCACTTAGTATAACATTTTCATGTTTCAACCATATTTAACATAACACTACATTATCCATTTTTGCAGCCAAGTAATATTCTATTCTATGAGCTGTACATGTATCATAATTGTTTATTCTGTTATCAATTAATGAAAATTTTGATTGTTTCCACTTTCTGTCTATTATCAATAATGCTGCAAGAAACACTTATGTACAAGGTGTAGACAGATCCATTCAGTTCCACTGGATATGTGGTTAAAAGGGGGATTGTTGGGTCATATTGTTCTGCCTATTTTTTTGAAGAATGGCCATAGTTTTTCACAAAAGCTCTACCATTTTATATTCCCACTGGCAGTTGAGCAATTTCTCCACATCCTTGCTAATACTCGTGGTTCATCACTTTTATTACAGCTATCTAGTGTTTGTGAGGTGGTATTTCAGGGTGGTTTTGACTTTTATTTCTGATGAATAATGTTGAATATTTTTATGTGATTTTTATCCATTTATATATTTTCTTTAGAGAAATATCTATTAAAATTATTTGGCCATTTTCTAACTATTTGTCATTTCATTGTTAAGTTGTAAGATTCCCTTATGTATTTTAGACAGTATTGCCTTATCCAATATATGAATATAAATATTTTCTCCATTGTACTTTTGGTTTCATTTTCTTAATGGGATCTATTGAAATACCAATGTTTTTAGTTTTGAGTAAGTTAAATTTATCTTTTTTCCTTTGATTCTTGTGCTTTAGTTGTCAAATCTAGAAACCACTGCTTCAGCTGAAGATCTATTTCTTATAAGAGTTTCCTAGTAGTAGCTCTTACTTTCAGGTTTTTGATCATTTTGAGTTAACATCTTGGGATACGGCATGAGGTAGGGATCCAACTTCATTATTTTGCATGTGGACATCCAGTTGTTTCCAGCATTATTTGTTGAAGGACTATTTTTCTCCATTAAGACTCTTGTCACTTTTGTCAAAAATCAATTGATCATAAATATAAGGGTTTATTTCTGGACTCTCAGTTGAGTTGTTATCTTCATTTTTGGATCAGAAAATTAATGGAGCTTATGTAATTTGTTGAGATGATGTTCTCATAACCTGAGATTCAAAGTTGGCTGAATTCACTCCAACTACTACATCCTTTAGCATTATCCTCTGATGCCACGTTAAGGGTTCACTCGGCACTGATGTACATTGGACTGATTCATTTTATAATCTCACAGTGGACAAAGTAATGGCTGAGCTTTTGTCTCTGTCCAGATTTAAAGAGTGTGTGTGTATAGAAATAGCATGTACATTCTCCAACTCAAACCATTACTGTCCCTGTTTTCCATTTTAAAACGTTTAATTGCAAGAAACGATTTCTTTTCAAAAAAAAGGAAACAAGTCTATTTACAAGAACATCCGATTCCTCTCCATCCTCAACATGCGTACGAGTAAGCACGGAGCGCGATCTAACACAAATGTCACAGAAGCCAGGATGAGAGGTGCTCCGCCCTGGACTGCAGACCAACAGGCAGCTCTCTGATCCTGGCAGTGCCGCCAGTAACACGTCCCTGGATAAGTCCCTCAACTGCTGTGTTGTCACCTTCTTTTTTCTTGCAAAAAAAGCCTAAATTCCTAGCCTAAATATCTAAAGTCCTTCATACATTTATAACCATAGTTGGAGAGGTATTCTTCAAGGCTGCTGAGAAATAGAGCTGATAGTTTTATGTGCTGTTTATACAAAATAAGGAGAAAAGCGTAGTAGCACCACAGTCTTCATGGGATTAACTCATATTCTAGTATACACTGTATAAAGTATACTGTGAATTTATTGCCTAATGTGAAAAGTTCCTAACAGTACATAAACCACGATGATTCTACAATAAAAGGCATAAAAAGTACATAAAAACTCTGGGGATTTTGTTTGCTTGTTTTGTATGTTTTTACCCCAAATTTGGTCAAGTTCTAGGTGGTACTAGATTCCTGTAAAATATTTAAGGAATGGTTGAGTAGACGTGTAGGTTTAATTGTGCTTTCATTCAATAATTTTGATCAATACTAATTAGACACAACATCTTCATAAGCTCATAAGACACTCCCATCTTCCTTCGGGTGGAGGGCGGGTGATTGGTGGGATCACACTTACGGTGCATCTTACGAGGGAGTGTAAGATGGGAGTGTCTTCATAAGGAAGAAAACTATTTCCAATTTAGAATTTTTAAGCTACTATTTTCAGATATTATAGAAAGTCCAAGGACAGTTTTTGTGCAGGGATAGCATGTTTTGAAGGAATTATTTGTATGTCTTCCGATATCAGAGTTAATATTGTACCATGGCTGGTGATGGAAGATGATTCATTAGATATAGCCAAGGGTCTGGAACAGTACACAATTTATCTTTCAAAATTTGGCTAACGGTACTTGATGGTATTATGGAAGTCAGTCTGGTTGGTCTTTAAAATTTCAGTCCTCAGGGAGGCTAAATGTTCTTTCTCACTCATTCAGCTTTTTATTTTTCTCTCCTTCATACATTTTTATCCTTTTATCTAAAAAAGGCTCTTATCCCATGAAAAATGTTTACAGGCATCAAAATCAACAGTTTTTTCAAATGACAACACTTTTAATTAAATGTTTAAATAAACTTTTGGATGTTTAAAACATTTGTTGCAATAATTGAAATTTGGAAGTTCTGCTTGGGTGAGTAAAGTGCAACCTTCCCCATATATGTCTTGGATTTCCATGAAGAAAATGTCTGTGAAGGCGAAAGACTTGAGGGAAACTTCACTTTTGTAACTTCTTTCAGACAACTGGGAAATCAAGCCTTTGTTCACGTGCCTATGTCTGCTATAATGTAGAATCTAGGTGTTTGTAATTGGTTTCCGAAGTGATATATATGAAAGAATCCAGAATGCAGGTCTTACACTGAGACCCCCGAGAAAGAAGTGGGTTCAGGGCTAGGGTGGTATGAACTTCTGAATTTCACAGTCTGGAGATTAATCCAGAGAAAGCGGGTAGGAAAATGCAAATGAGAGGGAGGTTGGAAATACTGGGCCCGGGAGGCAAGAAGGTTGGGAAAGGCAGCTAGGGGTCTGAGCCTGAGAGATTTTTTTGAGTGAGTGTATTGTCACAATGGAAAACAAGAAAAAACCTTTTGAACAAATACATGAACTCCTTGGAAAGATTAAGTTTACATGGTTACATTTCAGTTTTTCAGAATCTGTATATAGCTCCAGCTACCCAAGTTGAAGCCATATTTGTTACCCTCATTGTATATGATATTGTTTCATTTGTTGAAACAATTTTGACTAATTTGGGGATGTCTTTAATCCAAGGTCATGTGATGCATAGTGGGGAACTACTCTATTTTTATCAGAAACCATTTTATTTCTTCTTGTTAGATAGCAGACTTATCTAAAATTTTCCATATTTGCCTTGTAGTTTCATACGGATCTCATCTTAATAGTTCACCAACTGTCCAAAGGGTCAGTGGTGTGGGGTGACTGTCCTCTCTAAGTGCTGCTAATTCTCCTCTGGACCCGCAGCTCTTCTGATAGCATGGCTGTTGGAGTATTTGGAAATTATCTGCAGGCATTCTAGAGAAAACATGGCTAGTGAAGAAAAACATTTGAAGTATAAACAACCAAGGAATCCCTCATCGTAGGCACTGGCTGCTCTAGTAGTTTGCATTTTTCTACTTCTAGCCAAACAATACTGAATACCACTGAGTGTGAAATCCCGCTTAGGAAGGCCCCATGCAATTTCTTTGGTCTGGTATATGGGGATTTCCTCCCATTGCAAATGAAAGGGGATTACGAACTCTTACAAGGAAGCTGAGTGGAATTAGGCCAATTCAACCACAGTGAGGTATCATAACTTATGAACTACAGGTTTAAAAGTATAATAACCTACACTTCCCCATTAGTCCCTGTTTAGTGCTTGTACAATCCATTCTTCATCCTAGCCATGCAAATAAGTACATTATTATCATTATGACTTAAAATTATTTATTGTATTCACTTTATTGTACTGAATTGCCCAATTATTTCTGAGGCAATTTAACAATGTAAAAATCCCTAAGCATATTTATTTAGTTTTTGAAACAGAAATAGTTCATTTTCATTTAATAATATTCAAATCATCTTAATTGCCTTCACTGATACATGTAATGTTTTGAATCTTAATAATTAGAGTTATTTAACTTGCAGGGTAGCCAACTATGTACTGGAAAATGAGGGCAGGGCTCCAATTAATGTAGGAAAAGAATGTTTGCATGTTTTAATAACTTTTAAGAGGAAACATAAGATTTAGGCTGTAACCACAATTACAGATGCTAGGAATGGAAAGCACATTTGTTTGCTTAATTCATCTCTCGCTCTGTATAAAATTATTCCACAGAAAATGTACATTTGCTTAATATTAATTTGATTGCACTGGGTAAGATAAGGGGAAGGGAAGAGACTCTGAGGCATCTATCCGGAGGCAGCAGTTGTGTCTAGGTGTAAAATAGACAATAGTGAAAGAAAATATATAATCCGTCAGCACCAGTATCACCATCATAGCTAAGCAGTGATAACATGTTTCAAACTATTTTCTATTTAATCTTCACACAATGGGTAATCTGTGTTGAGCACAGATCCGTCTGACCTTAAAGCTCATTTTCTTCTACACTAGAATCATCTGAGGATGACATGAATCTTATTTCTGTGATTTATATTTTGGAAGGTCTCAATGTAGGGCCGGGTGTGGTGGCTCACGCCTGTAATACCAGCCCTCTGGGAGGCCAAGGTGGGTGGATTGCCTCAGCTCACAGGTTAGAGACCAGGCTGAGGCAGAGCAAGACCTTGTCTCTAAAAACAGCTGGACATCGTGGTGGGCGCCTATAGTACCAGTACTTGCGAGGCTGAGGCAAGAGACTCACTTGAGCCAAAACTTGGAGGCTTGAGGTTGATGCCTGATGGTTTGCAGCAACCTCAAACTCTTGGGCTCAGATGATTCTCTTGCCTCAGTTTCCCAAGTTGTGGGGACTGTGGGCGCCTGCCACGATGCCTGGCTATTTTTAGAGACAGGGTCTCACTCTTGTTCTGGCTGGTCTCGAACTCTTGAGCTCAAGCAGTACACCTGCCTCGACCTCCCTGAGTGCTGGGATTGCAGGCATGAGCTACCACACCCCACCCTGTTGTATTATTTTAATTTAAGAATGAGGAATCTGGGCCACAAACAGGTCAGTTAGTTAACTGTCAGTAAGTGGAGAAACCAAGACCTGAATCAAATTCTGTTTGATCATAAAACTCATGACTTTAACTACAATATGTAGGACTGAAAGGGTGATTAAATGAATGAATCAACAGGAAAATGATACTGGTTCATTCTTTAAATGGACATCATAAGTAGTTAAATGTAATATTTCTGAAAGTTGTAATGATTCATAACCTTGTACTGAAATGCAATAAAAAAACCTTCCACACACACACAAGAGTTTGAAGTTGCTGCGAGCTATGATGCCATGACACTTTACTAAGGGCAACAAAGTGAGACTCAGTCTCAAAAAAAAAAAATACACACATATATCAATGGAACATCCATATGGAACTGTCTTAAACTTTTCACCAATGCATGATCAATTTTGAAAATGTGGTTTGAGTTTAAGACACAGTAAGAAGAAACAAAATGATGTAAGCATAAAGAATGGCCTCCACCTCTACCTTTTAGCCTATCAAAACTACAACCACCGATACCCCTGCCAATAATAGCAAGTACAGTTTATTAACCACTGACATATTGAGACAATTATTACTATATGATATGTCTCCCCTCACTAGAATGCAGGCCCCCAGACAGCAGCTTCCCGAGGTGATCTGCATATTGCTGAATCCCTAGCTCTTTTACTTCACTTGGTTTCAAAGTGCTGAAAACAAAATTATTGAATGAACAATCAATTTCATTGATCTGGAGTGTAAGTAATTGGCTCAGAGAAAATCAACCAATGGTTAAAATGAGCCCCTGGAGTTAAAGTTCCCTCCTAACCACAAAGTGACATTGTGATACTGACAAGTGCCTTTCTGAGATCCTGTTCCTAGAAATATGAACATCTTATATTGGATTTTAACTATAATACCACAAAAATGAAAAGGAAGTGTAATGATAAGAATGTTTATTTTTCTTCTAAATATAATAAATTTAAATCTTATCAATTGCATGTCCAGGAAAATGAAGGTAGGAAAGATCTTCTTACTTTGATTTTACAGGCTTAGAAAGTGAAAGAGGGGCCAGCAACAAGGCGGAGGGAAGTTTAAGGATCCAGAGGTAATGACAGCCCCCTCGCTATTCACAGGACGATGACACTCCTCTGAGGGCGGTGTGTCTTATAATCTATAGACCTGCATTCGTAAAGCTTGTTTAATACAATGGCATTTTTCAGATTATGCATTTTTATTTTCAAAAAATGAGGACGGGGATTAGTAGAAATTGAGGAATTTCCCATAAAAGTTACTTCTTAAATGCTATACTTCAATTTGGTTTCACTTGAAAGATATTCACAGCTCGGCGCCCGTCACTCAATGGTTAGGGCACCAGCCACGTACTCCGAGGCTGGCAGGTTCGAACTGGCCCAGGCCTGCTAAACAACAATGACAACTGCAACAAAAAATAGCCGGACTTTGTGACGGGCACCTGTAGCTCCCCTCAGCTACTTGGGAGGCTGAGGCAAGAGAATCACTTAAGCCCAAGAGTTTGAGGTTGCTCTGAACTATGAAGCTACAGCACTCTATCCAGGGTGACAAAATGAAACCCTGTCTCCAAAAAAAAAAAGATATTCCGAGTCATTCATTTATACAAGGAGCTAGAAGGAGGAATTGCTGCTCAGGAATTCAGTGCCACTTAGGGCCCTCTATTTCAATTCCCATGTGAACCAAACACCTTAGTACTCTTTGTTTTACTCAAAACATAATCAGTGACTTTAGGAAACGTAATTTTTTTAATGGTCTAATTCAATATTTGTAAAGTTACCAATACAACTATAATAATTTGTGAAATTTTTATTGCAAAGTATTCTGGAGAAGATACAATTTGTAAATTATTTTAACCAATCTTTGTTAAAAAAATATAGTCACCAGGTGTCATGGCCTATTCTAAAACATACTTTCGATGACAACTTAAAGTATAAAAAGGTACGACATTTTCCGGGTGATCTTCCTTTGTTGGGTTTATTTTCACGAGTTCTTATTAGATGTTCCAATTCAATAGCTGTGTTATTGGGACAGGAAGAAGTAGTTCAAGGAATTATTAAAATCCTATGATTATTCATCTTTTGTTAATTTGCTACTTTTAAATTTATCTATGAAATGTAGTTTTGTTATGCATAGGGAACTTCAGAACAACAAAAAAAAACAAACAAAAAAGGAAGGAACTTGATCCAAAATAGGTAAACCTCCCCAAAACCTACTTAAAAGATCAGAAAACGAAATTAAATCTTTGCATTACTCAGGCTTTTTTGACCTTTGCTATATCAAAAGCTTGTGTACTAAATAAACAAATTTTATTTAAAGTTCTTCTACTGTCAGAAAAATTAATGCAGAAACTTTATTTCAATTCCATTTCTATGCACTTCACTCTATAAAATATTAACCACACTTGACAAAAGAGTTTTATATAATGATAGCATGTTAACTAAGACATTTAATATGTCAGATACTGTTAGGTTTAAATCAGTCAAAGACCACCAGTGTGACCTCAATCTTTCATCTAGAGATATCCTAGAACTGCATTGACTAACGTGATGTATTTAGTCATGAGACAGGAGCGATTATCTATTTATTTTGGTGTGTCCAAATACTTTTCCATCATACACACGATGTCCATAAAGTTTGTGTGCAATTTAAAATATAAGCTAAATTTATATTGCACATGAACTTTATGGATACTCTGTACCTTATTTATAATATGTATAAATGTATTTATCTAATACCCATATACATATATACGTTGTTTCTCTCTATGTGCATATATACTTTTATATACTATGTATATATCCATAATATATAATGTCTCCCTATCTATATCATCTTCCTCAGATATATTCCACTGCATCTGTATATGTACATGTAGAAGGCACTATTTCTCCTTCCATCAGGCAGATAGATACGTCATACACATGCTATTATTTGTTGGCTTTAATTTTAGTGTGCAGAGCAGACTTCTGGCTTTATAATTTGTATGAGTTTTATTCTTTCACTTAATAAAAGTTGATTTATTACTTTGCTTCTCCTATGATATGAGAGTTTATAGTGATGACTCCATGTCATCGCTCTGCTATGTATTATATTAAAATCCTTTAGTGTATCTGTTATTAAACCAAAATGAAATCCAGTATCAATCAGTGCCTCAGGGAATGAAAGTGGTTGTGATCACCTTTTTAAGGATAGAAACCATGGGCAGCACCGTGGCTCAAGGAGTAGGGCTCCAGCCCCATATACCAGAGGTGGTGGGTTCATGGGTTCAAAGCCCTGGCCCTGGTAAAAAACTGCAAAAAAAAAAAAAAAAATAAGAAAGAAAGAAAGAGAAAAAGAAATAGTCACAGGAGAACAACCAGAGCAACTACATCTATCTCACAGAACTGAACATGAAGGAAAAAGAGGGGGCTTGGGCATGTTTATTAATAATTTGATTTCAAATAGATACTACTTAATAAAATTAATTTATACTATTAATCAAGGAATTGCATTACAAGTTATAAAATGTCTTTATTAATAACTATATGTGCCAAATGCGAGAAACTGGGCAGAATTATTTAATATTTGTAGTATGATCACCAAGAAATAATCCAGTTTGCTTGACAGTACTACATATTCAAAATGAAAGATCACAGAATCGCTTTATCAGAAAATCTGATAAAGTAATATCAACTTAATGCAATAGCAATATTCCTTAAACTTTTTAACACTGTCATTCAATTTTTATCTCTCTGTTTCTTCAAATATAGAACTTGGCAAGACTAGCAGTCTCTTCTTAAGAAGAAAAGTAAAATTCTATCTCTATAAATGTGGCTGTGAACAAATTTAAACTCGAGTTTGCATAAGCTGATTGCATATATAACTGCCTGTTTCTGCAGAGCAAATGCACTGAAGAAGGGTTGCATTTATTGGGATTTCCACTCACTTGGTGTCCACCCACTCAATCTGGTATCCAGAAAAAACTCACATCTAAGACAATGTTGGCATCTGGCACTTTTACTATTGATGCACACAATTCACATAAGAACAAGGTTGTATGATCCAACGGTCAGCCGAGCCTGGTTTCTATTACACTTTATATTCAAGATGGCAGCTGGCATGGGAGTCCCTGCTATATCCAAAACTTCAATGCAGACACATTAATTCACTCACAATACAGCCTTTGAATGAATGCTACAACAGACACCTTAATTCTCTGCATAATGAGAATGTTCTTATGGATCTAACATTTGGGTTGAGATATTTGAAAAAGCACTCACTGTGTCCGTTATAATACTCTTTGATCAGATTTTTAAATTTAGCTTTAATCTTACTTTTAAACAAATACAAAATAAGCTTAACTTTTTTCTTTTTTTAAAAGTCATGTATGGAAATACTTGCTTAAAAAAAAATCCATACCATGGTTCACTAAATAGTTTTGAATGAATTAAAATGTAAAAGCCACATTTAATCCTAATTTGTAAATAAATGCTTTTATTTATATTTATATATTATCCGTACCAAGGAAATTCATTATGCAGTTGGAATTTTCCACTTACTCAGAGTCTAATTCTTAAAACAGTGTAAACGTAATCAACAAAAACAAAACATCCTAAGTATTATTTATTAATGTGAAACAATATGGTACCCTTTGTTCCCTAATTAGTCTTTCACGATCTTGATGGGAAAATAAAATAAAATTTAGTTTTCCAACATAACAATCATTTGGAATAATCTTTCTGATCTAGGAAGAAACAGGAAAGCAATAGAAAGAGGATGTGTTTAAAACAGTGTCAACTGATAACTGCTTTCCAAAGAAATGAAGATACGTATGTTCAAAGGTCTAACACATTACCCTCAAAGGCCAATAGAACCGTAACCTAAACATTTATTTATGATTTACTAACATGACATTTTTGAGGTTGTTCAAGAAATTTAATGGACAGCTGTTCGTCTGGGGCTGCTCAAGTGCTCTAGTTTGTTACATGAGCAAACAGAAGCCGGGTGCAAACAGTGAAACAGAATTTAATTGATCAGAGACTAGCAACTGACCTCTTATTGGGGACTTTCCACCAGATTATACCCAAATAAGGACAACATCCAGCTATATCGAATCAAGTAACTTCTTTGCTTCTGCACTCAGCTGATGAAAGGCCTCCACACGCTTTCCTGTCTGAGCACTGCCCAATTCCTGAATCTTTCTTTGTTCAAATAAACTCTGTCAAATTAAATTTGTCTAAAGTTTTTCTTGTAAATGGGTTCACTAGAAGTATTTGTCCTATTAATTCATTTTCTTTGTCAAAATAAAACTACCAACAAAATGCAATATAAGGTGAAGTGTGTGCTTTACATCCTATTAACTTAGATTTCAGAAGGTGGCTGCGTCGCCAAACTTAGTCCCTGGCTCTGAGCCATACCTGGCTTTTCCCTCGCTTGCCAGGGGAAGGGAAAGACAGCCTTCAGGAGGTCAGCTGGATTTCAGGACTCTCTCCCTTTATTTGCACCTCCAGGATTTTCTTGCTTTAGTTGCTACTGTCCCCAGCCTACTGACTAACTCCTGTTGGCTCCAGGGACAACGTATTTCCCTTACCTCTGTCAGCCAGTCCTCTTCCGCCCTATGGCTACACGGCCCAAAGTTATGATCAATATTTACAAGTAAGAACATCATTTCTAATTTAGTACAGATTAAACCCATGACCCAAACAAAGCACTGTTTTAAAGACTGAAAAGTTGTTTCTAGGTCTGGCATCTGTCTCCATTACCGTATCTCCGCAGTGGTCAGATGTAAATGACAAGGCACTTCTGGCCTCAAAATTAACGTGGCTCTATAATGGGCCAAAATATATTGAATTTAACCATCATTAGAAATACCAAATCACTTATTTTGAGCAAATATCAAATTACCAGAAAGAGAATTTGCAAAAGACACCAGTTAAGTCCACACAGCATAGTCATTAGTTTTCCTCTACACATCTTTTCCACCTTTCTCAACACGGTTTTCATTCTAATGTAAGGCAAACATTTCCAAAAGTTTAATCACAATTATACACTTGGATTATGACCATGTTTGAATCCAAATATTGAACCAAGTCAAGCTAATGTTCTGTAGTTGAAGGAACTCCAGACTGAGAAAAGCAGGAGGGGAGTTAATTCACACGATGCAGTAATTCACGTGTTCCAGAGCCCAGCAGGGTCTGAACCCCCCAGTACTCCCCAACATCCTCCAAAGGGACCACTCATCCCAAAAAGCTGAAGAAAAAAGGCCCTTACAGCTCCTCCAACCAGGAAAGAAGCATCTTTTTATCTCAGTTCCACTTGACTCCTCACTCCCTGAGTTACCGAAGTCATTAAACTCCAGTGAGTTTGGGTGCCTTGATCTATAAACCGAGGCAGCTGCTATCTAAAGACTCCTCCGTGTATAAAATGTATTCACTTTAAATTTATGTAATCAGTTGATACCTTTTTTAATAATTCACAGAACCATGTAAATCATTATTTTTCTTGATTTTAAAATAAAAATTGTGCATTTTTTTAAATTACCAAAGTAGATATTAATCATTTTACACTGCAATTTTCATTTCTTTTCTCAAATCTGGGAAAATGAGCAGATCACTCTTGCCTTATTTCTTAAATACACATAGATTTTTTTTAAATAGTGTCAAGTTCAACATGGTTGACAAAAGGCAAATCATTTGAAACCACTCAGGTTTTTAAGCATGCGACTCCCAATAGTATTAATTGAAGTTTAAGGATTCTGGCTGCTGAGAGACTTGGAGAAGTCCCTTCAGATTGCCTGTGATGCTTTCAAAACAATTAAGTCCTTGCAATGGTGCTCTGTGGGCGCAGTCTTCCAGATGAAACATGCAGTGGTCTTTTTTACTGAGAGTGCTTGTTAGAAAAGGCACTGTTTCAAGCTGCCACGTGGCAGTGCCTGTCAGCAGGAGTCCATCGGCAGTGGCTGGTGGTTTCCCGCTCACAAGCCATTCCACAATAATCAGGCAACACAGGACCAGAAAAGAAAGAGCGTAGAGAAACTGGGCACATTCTAAACATTGTATGTTGTATTTCTTCAAACGTGCCATGGACTGAAAAGTAGCTTTTCTCTGTTCCTGTGTTCACCGAATGTGATCGCTCTGTTATTGTTTGGTTCATCTCGCCAAACCACTTCTAAATTCAAGAGAAGTTTCTTTCATCCTGCTCGTGTTCTGAGTGAGGACAAGACGGTAACCGTGGCTGGCATTAGTGAGTTAACTTTATAACGAAACTGACATTGCACTCACATACCCACAATTTGAAGGAGTAATGAATTGTCAGTTTTAACTGGAAAGGGGTTTTATATGATTTTGGAAGTCTTTGGAATATTTATTTTGTTCTACTTTACACAAGTCTGTATAAGATTTATCTTGTTAATTCCAAAGATAAGTCTCTCTTGGCCAGATTCAGAAAATAAATTAGACATTACCAACACTAGGAAGGCTGAATCAATATATTAATACTGAAGAGATATTTGAAAGATGTACTCACTGACAAAAGATAGCATATTATTACATCAGAAATATTAAACATCTTTAATCAAAGACATCAATTGTAGTGAAGTACAGGTTCTATAAATAGTACAGAGATTTACTAAGCTACAGATTCAATGCAGCCTATCATATGATTAGCGCTTATACACACAAAAAGCAAAAAAGTAAAAATAAAACGGACAGATGGAATAGAACATTACATCTTATTGGGGGGGAGGTGTTCTCATCACTGGTATTTTTGTTTGTTTGTTTGTTTTGGCCGGCCGGGGCTGAGTTTGAATCCTCCACCTTTGGCATATGGGGCTGGTGCCTTACTCCTTTGAGACACAGGCACCGCCCCCATCACTGGTTTTTTAAAATAACTCTACAACTGAGCACTTAAAAGTCAAGCAAGTAATATTCAGTGAAGGTGAATTCATTCTGTAAATGAATTTCAAATGAGTATCTAGCAGAGACCAGACCACATTCTAGGTATTGGTGTTAAACTTTTAAGAGGCCGGTATTTCCATCCATGAGAGGCTTAGAACCCAGTGTACAAACAGGTGAACAAGCAATTGCTATAAAAACTGTGACCATTCAAAAATCAGAACACTTTAGAAAAGATCTTGGTAAAAAAACCGTTTTGGAAATTTGAAGACAATGCAATACCTGGACACAATTAAATGTCAGGAGCCCTAACAGACAGGCCTGATTGTTCAGGTGGGTGAACTGACCCTGATTGATTACACAAGTCGATACTGTTTGCCAAAGGTAACAGTGGTGTTTATGATACCTTAAGAAGTCCACATAATTTGACTTGAAAGTCCCTTCTACTTCTATTTTACAACTCTGGCTACCATTCTACTAAATTAATAAGTAAGATTATATTCATAGTCACTTTCAGTTTATCTTGCAAAATTCTAAGCTTCTGGAGCAGGTGGAATGACCATGCTAAAGGCTCTTGTTTGGGATTTTAAACAGAATTTTGCTGTAGTAATTTAAACAATAGTCAAAGTATATTGTTTATGCCACCCTGTTAAGGGAAATATCATTCTATTTTGACATTGAAATCATTTTCCAGATATATGTCTATCAAACACCATAGAGGAAAAAACTAACACAATATCCCACTTATTAGTCAATGACAAAGTTCACATTTATACACTGTTATAAAAATAGGCATTTTGTAAGAATTTTGACTTGTGATATTAATTACAATATAACATAGTGGAAAGAGCTGAGTCTGGAAGCAGGTGGTATCCATTTAAGATCAGCCTCTGCTGCTTACTATCATTTTGATCTGGAGCAAGACACTCAGTGTCTCTGCACTTTAATTTTCTTATCTGAAAAACAGCATTAATATACCTACTCATTGGTCTTGAGGGAGTTCTTATAAATAATCCAAGAACATTTGACTCTAGGCATGAATAGGGAATAGATTCTAAGGCCCGTGAGAGCGGGGGCTGTTTGGAAACATCAATACCAGAAAGATTGAGACCAAAATACCCCAGAGTCTCCACTAAGGTGATATGAACATTTGCAGCAAAACTGGAATTAAGATCTTAGTCTCATGAGTTTAGCCTCTTTCCACTGTGACAGCGTTTACACAATAAACAGGCATATTGAGAGAAAAATAGAAGTCTGTTCTGTCACGTATTTGATAAAGTTGAACCATAAGAAATTTGAGGTACACATTTGGATACTTATTTGTATTATTTTGCATAATTTGCCTAACTCACATGCGTGCACCACCCTGCCCCAATTTTCATGTCAATAAAATACAGATGACAGTAATATTTGAAGTTATTGCCTTTGGGGTTGACTGACTATGTTAATAGTATCAAGCATGTAATATGTTTTCTGACATGTAATCACTCAAACAGTCATAACACATATAATATACATGTAAAGTTGTGGCTGCTGGAACAAGTTTTCAGAAACTTTTCAGCTTAAAACAACAAAAACATCATTATCAGGCAATTCCTTCTAGAAGTTGAACACTAGCTTTACTGGCCATGACCAAGGAGTTGGCCAGGCTGTCTTCCTTTCTGGAGCCTCTGGCAGTAGGAGCTCTCCAGCTCCTACCGGCTGCCCACATCCCTGGGCTCCGGCCTCTTCTTCCATCTTCAAAGCTCGCAACAGTGGCTCATCCTTCCCACAGCACATAATTCTGACTGCTCTTTTCAATCTTTTTATTTCATTATGAGAACCTTTGTTATTACGTTGGGCCTGCCTCGTTACTAAAGGATAATCTCTCTAGTTTAAATTCAATTAATAAGCAACTTTAATTCCATTTGCAACTTTAATTCCCCTTTATCAGGGATGAGGACATGGGCATCTTCAAAGACCATTATTCTGCTACTGTAGTAGCACTGATAAAAATCATTCTTAGAGAACCCTGGGCACGTTGACTATGTGAATGTTTTCAAAAGGTATATTATAGTCAGACTCTTTAAACTTACTTGAATCCTGTTTACTGCATATCAATTTTTGAAAGTATTGCTCTGAAGAACGCGGTTTGGGAAATGATGTGTTCAAGGCCAATCTTAAATGGATACCATTTCCTCCAGTATACCTGTTAATAAATGGACTGGGAGGAAGGAAGTATAGATAGATGGTGCGTCCCTGTGTACACATGACGGGTGTGCACAAGTAGGTGTGTGTGCATGCATACACACATACATAAATTTTGTATTTTACTATTTCCACGTACTTTGTAATAATTCTCATTTTCACCCAAAAGATTTTTCTTTTCCTCTGACGTTTCTTTGGCACTAATTTTACTTGTATGAAACGTGCAATTCAGTCCAAGACTCAGGAGGAAATCCTTGTCACTTTGAATAGGTTTCAAGGTGCATACTGGGTCCTGAATTTAGTTTATCCAGCCTAGCTGGGCATGGAGGCTCATGCCTATAATCCTAGCACTCTGGGAGGCCGAGGCAGGTGGATTACCTGAGCTCAAAGGTTTGAGACCAGCCTGAGCAAGAGCAAGACCTCGTCTCTAAGATAGCCAGGCATTGTGGCAGGTGTCTGTAGCCCCATTTACTTGGGAGGCTGAGGCAAGAGAATCGCTTAAGCCCAAGAGGTTGCTGTGAGCTGTGATGCCACGGCACTCTACCAAGGGTGACATAGTGAGACTCTGTCTCAAAAAAAAAAAGTTTATCCAGCCTAATATATTTACTAAAATATGAAAGCAATCCTTTTCTACACTCCATTTTCTCCTCCATTTAGTACAGACGAGGATAGAGGCCTCATGATGTCACCTCTAAACTCACAGTTGACCCCTAATGTCCCCACATGTTTTTGTTTTTGAATTTCTCAATCCTAGAAATTAGATTTTGAAGATGAAGAAATATGACAATCCTGAAAGAAGAACCAATGTCAAATGATATGTCTTCATCAACTGATTAGAATATTTTTCTATTCATTTTATCCCATTTAATTTCCAATTATTTTCTTCCTATTTGTTCAGCACTTCCTAATCTTTTATAACAAAAGAGTGGATGGCACACAAACAAAAGGAAAGATCCATCACCTCTGCTGAATTGCAAGCTCCAGTAACACGAAGTGTTTCCTCTGAAGAAAAGGGAGGGAAAAACAACAAAAACGAAAACAGTGATAACTCAGTCTGCCCTTTGGTGTGTGCAAGGCAAGCAGTATTTCCCAGAATGTCTCTAAGCCCCTTAGTGGTACAAGCTTCTCTGTGAGGACTGGATCACAACATCATCACCGCCTTCATTAACATAACAATTGCTAGATTGAAAACAAAGCCATTCTAACTTGAACAATATAAGAAGATTGTGAGATATTTCTGGTCCTGGAGACCAGAGCTTATGGTCAACCTTGGAAATGATTCTGAGACACAAAACCTGAGCAGGAATTAACTCTGTCTGAGCCAAATCGTGCAACCGCGCTGTCTGTATCCTTGAAGACACTGGCAAGGCACCCGTAAAGACAGAAATCGTTTTTTTTTTTTTTTTTTGCATCAGTGTTTGATTCACCCTGGAGTCAGTCTCACCCTAGACAGACTTCATCCACCCTTTCCTTCCACATCGAAATTTAGGTGATTGTCACATTAACGCCCGATCAAACTCATCCTTTATGTTTTTCCTTCCACATTTCACAAAAGAGGTACATGAGGCACCAAGTTGTTATATGAGTGAATAAATTAAGTAGGGATTACTTAATTTGGGATTTCCAGAATATCCCAACAAATTCATAGCATCACTGCAGGCTACCTTTCATGAGACATGAGAATTTTCAAAAAAGTTATATTCATAAGGACACCTGACAAACACAAAGAAACTAACCCACAGAATTAGAACAGCCACACACCTCGTCCTCATTAATCACAAGTTTGAAAAATGAATCTGTAGAGGTGCAGGCTCTGTCTATAAATATTCAGTAAACATGCACTTGTGAGACACTGTAATGTTTTGTAAACCATTGTCTTCCATGAACTTCCCAGGAGGACGGGCTACCTGCAGGTGATGTGGTCCAGATGTGAGCAATGAAAACCAGACACTCTAAATTATCAGCGTTCACTCAATCATCCCACCTTTGTATTTTTTCAAGTCTGATGTCATCACTTGGTGCTGTCACTGCCGTTCAACACGAAGGGTAAGCCCCACACCCTCCACCTATCACTTACGGAAATACGGAAGGAATGGGTTTGTCTTCCCACAGTTTACCCAAAGCTCCAAGAACTGTAGCGCTATAATATTGAGCCCCATGAAAGCAGCTGGTTCTTCCCTGGGAATCCAGGTTCTTCCTAGGCCTCCTCTTGGGAGGTAGGGGTCGGGAAATCCGCAGTCCTCCTAATCAGTCTCTCTCTCCTGCTGTCTCTGTCTCTGTGCGTCTTTCTTATTTATGTCATAATTTCAAAGAAGTCAGGAAACAATTTTGCTTCCCTTTTTTAGGAGTTCCACATAGATAGCCCAGCTGCCATGGCTTTACTATAAAATCACAGCCTGTTATTTCCTGTTATAACTGGCTGGATTTATGGCTCTCCTAATCTCACTTTTGCTATTGGTAATGACAACCATTTTGTATATGAAAGCTTTGGGGGATACTGTTAAATCTTTTTCTTTAGTTGACACCAAAAGTTTTTCCAACAATCTGGTCTGCAATTAGTCTGTCGTTAACAAAAGTGAAAGGGTACACAATGAAATCTATTTTTTTTTTTTGAATAATTGCTTGGTTTGTCAGGTTAAACGATGATTAGTCTAAAATAAAAAGGGTATGGAGAATCTCATTAATCCTGATAAACAAAGTGACTGAGTGGCACTTTAACACATTTGGATTTGATAGGAAGCTTTTCTGTCATTGCAGAGTTGAGAAATGACTCCACATCTGTGCATTTTTGCTATGTTCTTATGTCATCACTTAGAAAAATAGGAAGTTGGAGAAATAACCAGCTAATGTTTACACAATACTGTTTGATGCCTCTGTTAAATGAGGAGGCAGAGTGACAAAAAAGAGTAGAAACTGGGGAGTTCACACGGATTACTAATCTCTCCTCAGGTTTTGAATGTACATGTAAATCTATTAACCAAATCATTACAAATACTAATAATAATGCCACTTATTGAGGACTGATTTCTGTGTCTAGTTCTTAAAACATTTCATCTCTAAAATTCTGAGGTAATTTTCAAGTGCAAGTTTTAGTCTCCACAAAGCTTCTAATGTAGTCCCTGCCCCATACCCAAGTTCCCACACCTGCCTCTGGGCACAGCCAAGACCCACCTTCACGTCAGACTCACGCCAGCCCTTCCTTGCTTTCCGTTGTGTGAGTCTGTGTAATGGCGTCAGGATTCTGGAAAAGCCAGTTTCTCCACAAACCATGGTTTCATTAGCTGACTCATACCAGCTCTAACAGCGTAAGTTAAATCATTAAGAAAAATA
>CAUYRH010090674.1:0-15867 GCA_963574655.1 Perodicticus potto
GCCTGTAGTCCCAGCTACTTGGGAGGCAGAGGCAGGAGACTCACTTGAGCCCAGGAATTGGAGGTTGCTGTGAGCTGTGAAGCCACAGCACTCTATCCAGGGTGACAGCTTGAGGCTCTGTCTCAAAAAAAAAAAAAAAAACTGTGCTACGACCGAGCCAATTTTGTTTTGTTTTTTTTTTTTTTTGAGAGAAATTCTCACTTTGTCTTCCTTGGTAGAGTGCTGTAGCGTCACAGCTCACAGCAACCTCAAATTCCTGGGCTTAAGCAATTCTCTTGCCTCAGCCCCCCAAGCAACTGGGACTACAGACACTCGCCACATGCCCAGCTATTTTGTTACTTTTTTTGAGACAGAGCCTCAAGCTGTCGCCCTGGGTAGAGTACTGTGGCATCACAGCTCACAGCAACCTCCAACTCCTGGGCTCAAGCGATTCTCCTGCCTCCACCTCCCAAGTCATTGGGACTACAGGCGCCTGCCACAACGCCTGGCTATTTTTTTTTTTTTTTTGGTTGCAGCCATCATTGTTGTTTGGCAGGCCTGGGCTGGATTTGAACCTGCCAGCTAGCTGCTTGAGCCGCAGGCGCCGAGCCATGCCCGTCTATTTTTAAACATTTTTTTTTTGTTTTTTTAAACGCCCGGCTCTTTTCCTTTTTTGTAGAGAGAGAGTCTCACTATGTTCTATGTTGCCCTCAGTATAGTGCCATGGCATCACACAGCTCACAGCAACCTCCAACTCCTGGGCTCTAGCAATTCTCCTGCCTCCGCCTTCCAAGTAGCGGGGACTACAGGCGCCCGCCACAGTGCACAGTTATTTTTTTGTTGCAGTTTGGCCAGGGCTGGGTTTGAACCCGCCACCCTCACTATATGGGGCTGGCACCCTACCCACTGAGCCACAGGCACCACCCAACACCCAGCTATTTTTTTTTTTTTTTTTTTGAGACAGAGCCTCAAACTGTCACCCTGGATAGAGTGCCGTGGCATCACAGCTCACAGCAACATCCAGTTCCTGGGCTCAAGCGAGTCTCTTGCCTCTGCCTCCCAAGTACCTGGGACTACAGGGGCCCCCCACAATGCCCGGCCATTTTTTGGTTGCAGCTGTCATTGTTGTTTGGCGGGCCCAGGCTGGATTTGAACCCACCAGCTCAGGTGTACGTGGCTGGCGCCTTAGCCCGTTGAGCCACAGGCGCCGAACCAGCACCCAGCTATTTTTTTAAGAGACTGGGTCTCCCTCTGCCTCAGGCTGGTCTCAAAACTGTGAGCTGAGGCAATCCACCCACCTCAGCCTTCCAGAGTGCTAGCATTACAGGTGTGAGCCACTGCACCAGGCCAAGTATAACACTTTTTGATAAAATGCTTTTATCCCGGGAAGTGCCTGTGGCTCATCAAGTAGGGCACGTGCCCCATATACCGAAGGTGGCGGGTTCAAACCCAGCCTCGGTTGAACTGAAAAAAAAAAGAAAAATAGCCAGGCGTTGTGGCGGGTGCCTATAGTCCCAGCTACTTGGGAGGCTGAGGCAAGAGAATCGCTTAAGCCCAGGAGTCGGAGGTTGCTGTGAGCTGTGTGACCCCACGGCACTCTACAAGGGCAATAAAGTGAGACTCTGTCTCTACAAAAAACAAAAAAAAAAAGTGCTTTTATCTCATCATATGCTTTTAAACATTTTTTTTATTAGATCATAGCTGCGTACTTTAAACATTTTTATCAGTACTTTGAAATACAGATTTAGTTCATTCATGATCTAATACAAGGAGGGGGTAGGGGAATGAGAGATGGAGAGGGGAGAAGGGAGGGCAACGGGGGTCAAGGTGTATGACACACCTCTTGGGGGCGGGACACAATTACAAGAGGGACTTTACCTAACAACTGCAATTAGTGTAACCTAACTCTTTGTACCCTCAATGAATCCCAAACAAACAAACAAAACATTTAGTTTATTCAATGCATGGAAAAGGTCCTCATCTACCCTAATTGGCAGAGCTAAAATAGAACTTTCACAAAAAGCCTGACCTCATCCTTCATTTCCAATAAATGTGTTGCCATGCATGTCTCCCTGACAACTGCATTGCTTTTGAGTTCTTTTTTTTTTTTTTGAGATCAGCTGTCACTCTCCCCCTCCCCCACCCCCCACCCCCACACTCCCTAGTGCCCTGGACAACTTCAAACTCTTGGTCTTAAGCAATCCTCTTGCCTCAGCCTCCAGAGTAGCTGGGACTATAGGCCTGTGCCACCATGCCCAGCTAGTTTTTCTTTTTTTTTTTTTGAGACAGAGCCTCAAGCTATCACCCTGGGTAGAGTGCTGTGGCATCACAGCTCACAGCAACCTCCAATTCCTAGGCTCAAGCGAGTCTCTTGCCTCCGCTTCCCAAGTAGTTGGGACTACAGGCACCCACCACAATGCCCAGCCATTTTTTGGTTGCAGCCATCATTGTTGTTTGGTGGGCCCGGGCTAGATTCGAACCTACCAGCTCAGGTGTATGTGGCTGGCACCCTAGCCGGTTGAGCCACAGGCGCTGAGCCTATAGACAAGGTTTTAGTGGTATAATTTGCATTCTTGTCATAGTAAAGCCTTCAAGATCTGGTGTGTATTTTACCTCACAGCACATCTGAATTAGAACTAGCCATGTTTCAATGACTCCATAGTCATGGGTAGCTAATGGCTACCATAAAAATAGAAGTGGTAGAAGTGCACTCAGGTTTTACCATTATATTCATTTGGGTTTTTTTTTTCTTTTTAATTTCAAGAGAGAGGTCTCACTCTGCTACCAGGCTGGAGTGGAGTGGCAGCTCATAGTTCACTGCAACCTTGAACTCCTGCATTCAAACCACCCTCCTGCCTCAGCCTCCCAAGTATCTGGGACTACAGGCGTGTGCCACCACCACTCAGCTAGATTTATAGTTTTTTTTTGTGGAGAGGGAGTCTCACTGTGTTGCCCAGATTCGTCTTAAACCCTTCATCTCAAGGGATTCTCCTTCCTTGGTCTCCCTAAAAACCGAGATTACAGAGTATGAGCCACCACCCTTGCCCTGGTTGTATTAATTTTCTATTACTGTGTCACAAATGTTTAAATACAACAAATGTAGCAGCTTAAATAACACAAATTCAATGTCTCAGAGTTTCCATGGGTCAGGAATATGGGTAATGAGCTGATTAAGTCCTCTGCTCAGGAACCCAGAAACTGACATCAAGGCCTCTCCTAGATCTGTGATTTCATCAATGGCTCCTGTTCCCTGATTGTTGGCAGAATTTAGTTCCTTGCCATTACTGGACTGATGTCTCCATTTTTCTTGCTAGCAGTCATATGGGGGGAGGGACTGCCCTCGGGTCTTTGCCAAGGGCGGTTTATAACTGGTTATTTACTTCTTCAAAACCAACAGGGGGCCTTACCTTCAAATTTCCAAACTCCTCTTTGTGGTCAGGGCTCACCTAATTACATCAGACCCACTCAACTGACTGGATCTTGGTTACATCTGCAAAAGCCCCCTTTCCATATAATACACCATAGTGAAGGGTACTACTCCCTTCATGTTATAAATCAGTTCATGTTCCAGGAAAGGAGATGACACAGACCTTCAACAGCTGACACCTTAGAATTCTGCCTGACATTAGGGTGAAAAAAAAATTTTTTTTTTTTTTTTTTTTGGGACAGAGCCTCAAGCTGTCACCCTGGATAGAGTGCCGTCGCATCACAGCTCACAGCAACCTCCAATTCCTGGGCTCAAGCGAGTCTCCTGCCTCCGCCTCCCAAGTAGCTGGGACTACAGGCGCCCGCCACAACGCCCAGCCATTTTTTGGTTGCAGCCGTAATTGTTGTTTGGTGGGCCCGGGCTGGATTTGAACCCGCCAGCTCAGGTGTATGTGGCTGGCACCTTAGCCCACTGAGCCACAGGCGCCGAGCCGAAAAAAATTTTTTTTTCAGACAGTCTTACTTTGTTGCCCTCGGTAGAGTGCCATGGCATCACAGCTCACAGCAACCTCCTGCTCTTGGGCTAAGGTGATTCTCTTGCCCCAGCCTCCCAAATAGCTGGGACTATAGGCACCCACCACAACACCCGGTGATTTTTTTGTTGCAGTTTGGCGGGGTTCAAACCTACTACCCTTGGAATACAGGGCCAGCGCCCTATACACTGAGACACAGGAGCTGCCCTTTTTTTTTTTTTTTGAGACAGAGTCTCACTATGTCATCCTTAGTAGAGTGCAGTGGCATCACAGCTCACAGCAACCTCAAACTCTTGGGCTTAAGTGATTCTGTTGCCTCAGCCTCCCAAGTAGCAGGGACTATAGGCACCTGCCACAATATCCAGCTATTTTTTGTTGCAGTTGTCATTGTTTTTTTTTTTTTTTTGAGACAGAGCCTCAAACTGTCACCCTGGATAGAGTGCTGTGGCATCACAGCTCACAGCAACCTCCAATTCCTGGGCTCAAGCGAGTCTCTTGCCTCCGCCTCCCAAGTAGCTGGGACTGCAGGCGCCCACCACAATGCCCAGCCATGTTTTTTTTTTTTTTGGTTGCAGCCGTCATTGTTGTTTGGCAGGCCCGGGCTGGATTCGAACCCGCCAGCTCAGGTGTACATGGCTGGCGCCTTAGCCCGCTGAGCCACAGGTGCCGAGCCAGTTGTCATTGTTTTTAGATGGCCCTGGCCGGGTTGGAACCCACCAGCCTCAGTGTATGTGGCCGGCACCGTAACCACTGTGCTACAAGTGCTGAGCTATGTGGTGAAATTTTTTTTTTTTTTCCTGCAGTTTTTGGCCAGGAGTGGATTTGAACCCACCACCTCGGGCATATGGGGCCAGAGCTCTACTCACCGAGGCACAGGCGCTGCCCTATGGTGAAATATTTTTTTTGAGACAGAACCTCAAGCTGTCACCCTGGATAGAGTGCTGTGGCATCACAGCTCACAGCAACTTCCAATTACTGGGCTCAAGCGAGTCTCTTGCCTCCGCCTCCCAAGTAGCTGGGACTACAGGCGCCCGCCACAACGCCCGGCCATTTTTTTGGTTGCAGCCAGCATTGTTGTTTGGCGGGCCTGCCAAACCTGGATTTGAACCTGCCAGCTCAGGTGTACATGGCTGGCACCTTAGCCCGTTGAGCCACAGGCAGCGAGCCTGGTGAAATATTTTTATACTTGATCTTACCCAAAAGGCTGAGAGGCAATGATGAAATATTTTTAATTTTTAATTTAATTTATTTATTTTGCAGTTTTTGGCCGGAGCTGGGCCTGAACCCGCCACCTTTGGCATATGGGGCCAGTGCCCCACTCCTTTGAGCCACAGGCACCGCCCATAATTTTACTTTATTTTTGAGACAGAGTCTCACTATGTCACCCTTGGTAGAGTGCCACGGCATCTTAGCGCATAGCAACCTCCAACTCTTGGGCTCAAGCAATTCTCTTGCCTCAGCCTCCCTAGTAGCTGGGACTATAGGTGCCCACCACAACACCTGGCTGTTTTTTAGAGAAAGGGTCTTGCTCTGGCTCAGACTGGTCTCCAAACTGTGAACTCAGGCGATCTAGCCACCTTGGCCTCCCAAATGCTAGGATTATAGGTGTGAGCCACCACACCTGACTTGAAATATTTTTAGTAAGCTGGAGCAATGGTTGTGTAAAAGATTTCCTAAGAAACAGTTTTCAGACACTAGAGTATAAACTTCTCATGGGCAGAGTGATGTCTGTTTTGTCCCAAGTACCCAAATTGGCCATATAGACTAGTTAAACATTAATGGAACAACAAACACACCTGTCAAAAAAATGTTAACTTTAGGCTCGGCGCCTGTGGCTTAACAGGCTAAGGTGCCAGCCACGTACACCTGAGCTGGCTGGTTCGAATCCAGCCCAGGCCCGCCAAACAATGACGGCTGCAACCAAAAAATGGCCGGGCGTTGTGGCGGGCGCCTGTAGTCCCAGCTACTTAGGAGGCAGAGGCAGGAGACTAGCTTGAACCCAGGAATTGGAGGTTGCTGTGAGCTGTGATGCCACATCACTCTATCCAGGGTGACAGCTTGAAGCTCTGTCTCAAAAAAAAAAAAAAAAAAAAAAAAGATTCACAATCAAAAGAAATTTGGAGAAAATAAATGTTGTTTTAAAAAAAATGTTAACTTTATAAAGAGGGAGAAGTTTAATGTCTTGGGATAATCAGATAGACTTGTCCCTGATGCACCTATTCTTTTTTTTTTTTTGAGACAGTCTCACTAAGTTGCCCTTGGTAGGCCTGGGCTATATTCAAACTGGCCAGCTCCGGTGTATGTGGCTGGCACCCTAGCCGCTGAGCTACAGGCACCAAGCCCCTGATGTGCCTTTTTATTCTATAAGTAATCATGGATCATATGTTATGTCCATGAAAGTTCTCAGAATCAATGGCTCGGTGTCCGTACACAGTGGTTATGGCACCAGCCACATACACTGAGGGTGGTGGGCTCAAACCAGCCCCGGCCAGCTAAACAACAATGGCAACTGCAACAAAAAGTAGCCAGGCATTGTGGCCGGCACCTGTAGTCCCAGCTACTTGGGAGGCTGAGGCAAGAGAATCACTTAAGCTCATGAGTTTGAGGTTGCTGTGAGCTGTGATACCACAGCACTCTACCAAGAGTGACATAATAAATAAAAATAAAAATAAATAAATAAACATCACTGACTCCATTTTGATTGTGAGAAATTTTTTTTGAGACAAAGTCTACCTTTATTGCCCTCAGTAGAGTGCTGTAGCATCACAGCTCACAGCAACCTCCAACTCTTGGGCTTAAGTGATTCTCTTGCCTCAGCCTCCAAGTAGCTGGGACTAGAGGCACCCACCGCAACACCCGGCTATTTTTTTTTTTTTTTATTAAATCATGGGGTACAATGTGCTGGTTTTATATACAATTTGAAATATTTTCATTAAACTGGTTAACATAGCCTTCACGGCATTTTCTTAGTTATTGTGTTAAGACGTTTATATTCTACACCTAGTAAATTTCACATATACACTTGTAAGATGCACCATAGGTGTGGTTCCACCAATTACCCTCCCTCCACTCATCCTATCCTACCTCCACCCCTCCCTCCCTCTCCCCTCTCCCCTTTTTTTTGAGCTATAATTGGGAAAGCTATAAATTGGTTTCATCCAACAATTTTTTTTTTTTTTTGCAGTTTTTGGCCAGGGCTGGGTTTGAACCCACCACCTCTGGCATATGGGGCCAGCACCCTACTCCTTTGAGCCACAGGTGCCGCCCTGGCTATTTTTTTTTGTTGCAGTTTGGCCAGGGCCAAGTTTGAACCCACCACACTTGATATATGGGGCCGGTGCCCTACCCACTGAGGCACAGGTGCCGCCTATGAGAACTTTTTTTCTTTTCTTTTTTTTTTTTTTTTGAGACAGAGTCTCACTATGTTGCCCTGGGTAGAGTGCCATGGCGTCACACCTCATAGCAACCTCAAACTCTTCGGCTTAAGCAATTCTCTTGCCTCAGCCTCCGAAGTGGCTGGGACTACAGGCGCCCACCACAATGCCCCGCTATTTTTTCTTGCATTTGGCCTGGGCCGGGTTCAAACCTGCCACCCTTGGTGTATGTGGCTGGTGCCCTAACCACTGTGCTACAGGTGCCAAGCCAAGGAGTCAGAGAGTTTAAAAACAAAAAAAACCCTGGCAAATAGAGCTGGGAGAAGTCACAAAGATAGAGTTCTCACACATGCATCCTGGTAACAAAAACCACAACTTTGCATAAAGGCCATCACAACTTACACAAACATAACTTCTGCAAGGACTTCTGCCCAGCACCTGTGGACCGGTATGGGGCCACCCTGGTTATTGATCCTTGTAGACAAGGATAATTATTTCAAAACAATTATGCAACCCTGCTCATTTTTTCCTTTGAAAACCCTTGTCTTCCCTTTCCCTCCTGAATACACACACAGTTTACTATAAGATGTGTGTTCCCATTGCAATGCTCTCTTCTCAAATATATTTTCTCTTAGAAAGCTTCTCTTTGCTATTTAGATTGGCATGTCTGAATATGAGAAGCAATAAACAAATACTAGAGTGAATTAAGACATACTTCATCTTCAAGTTTACAGACCAGTAAAGCAGACAAGACAACTTCACAAAGGTCCTGAGTGCACGTCAGACTATGGTAAGTGTTCTACAAGATAAAATCAGAATGCTTTGGAAGGAGGACAATGAAAAGCTCTGGCTCGGGGGGAGAGGAGCTCAGCTCCATGGAAGGAAGGCCAAGTTCACTGGGGGAGCAGAATACCACAGGCAGAGACGCAGCAGAGGCAATGAGAGATGATGTCTGAAACAGCAGAGACCATCCTTCCCACGCAGAGGGTGTTGGCTGGGATGGACAAGTTGTCCTTCCAGTCTGGCTGGAATGTGGAATCTGAAAAGACAGATAAGGCTGGAAAGATAGGTTGGAGCCAGTTTTCAAGTTTGGGGCTGTATTTCTGAGGAACCACGCATCTATCCTAGAGGCTGGCATAGCCTTAAGAAGACATAAAAGGTTTGGCACCTGCAGCTCAAGTGCCAAAAGAGCTGGTGGGTTTGAATCCAGCCCAGGCCTGCCAAACAGCAATGAAAACTACAACCAAAAAATAGCCGGGCGTTGTGGCGGGCGCCTGTAGTCCCAGCTACTGAGAGGCTGAGGCAAGAGAATTGCTTAAGCCCAAGAGTTTGAGGTTGCTGTGAGCTGTGACGCCACAGCTCTATCCAGGGGGCGACATCTTAAGACTCTGTCTCAAAAAAAGAAAAAAAAAAGGAAGACATAAACATATCATTATTTCTGGTTTTGAAGAAAATAGATCCCTTTGCTCGCATAAGTGAAAAAGAAAGCATTTTAAAATGTTCAGCATTTGGACAGCACCTGTACTCAATGGGTAGGGCACTGGCCACATATACCAAGACTGGTGGGTTGGCCCGGGCCAACTAAAACGACAATAACAACTGCAACAGAAAAATAGCCGGGCATTGTGGCAGACATCTGTTGTCCCAGCTATTTCCGAGGCTGAGCAAGAGAATCGCTTGAGCCCAGGAGTTTGAAGTTACTGTGAGCTGTGATGCCACAAAACTCTACCGAGGGTGGCACAGTAAAACTCTGTCTCAGGGGCGGCGCCTGTGGCTCAGTGGGTAAGGCACCGGCCCCATATACCGATGGTGGAGGGTTCAACCCTGGCCCTGACCAAACTGCAACAAAAAAATACCCGGGCGTTGTGGCGGGCATCTACAGTCCCAGCTACTGGGGAGGCTAAGGCAAGAGAATCACCTAAGCCCAGGAGTTGGAGGTTGCTGTGAGCTGTGACACCATAGCACTCTACCCAGGGCAATAAAGTGATACTGTCTCAAAAAAACAAACAAACAAAAAAAAAAAACCTCTGTCTCAAAAATAAATAAATAAATAAATAATAAAATGTTTTTGGCTTGGTGCCTGTACCTCAGCAGCTAGAGCGCGGGCCACATACACCAGGGCTGGTGGGTTCAAACCCAGCCCAGGCCTGCCAAACAACAATGACAACTACAACAAAAAAACAGCTGGGCATTGTGGCAGGCGCCTATAGTCCCAACTACTCAGGAGGCTGAGGCGAGAGAATCACTTAAGCCCAAGAGTTTGAGGTTACTGTGAGCTGTGACGTACCGCACTCTATCTAGGGCAACATAGTGAGACTCTGTCTGGAAAAATAAATAGATAAATAATAAAATGTTCAGCATTTGCTCTGAAAGAAGCTATTCCTTCACTTATCACATTTTGTGATGGCATCATCTATCCCCATCCCACCCCCTTGCATGCTGGCTCCATTCCCTTGGTAAAAATACACACAGATTATTTCTTCCTTTTTTGAGACAGAGTCTCACTTTGTCACCCTTGGTAGAATGCTGTGGCGTCATGGCTCACAGCAACCTACAACTCTTAAGCTTAAGCAATTCTGTGGCCTCAGCCTCCCAAGTAGCTGGGACTACAGGTGCCCACCATAAAGCCCAGCTATTTTTTGTTGCAATTCTCATTGCTGTTTTAGCTGGCCGGGGCCAGGTTTGGACCTCCTGCGTCCACCTCCCAAGTAGCTGGGACCACAATGCCCGGCCATTTTTCGGTTGCAGCCATCATTGTTGTTTGGTGGGCACAGGCTGGATTTGAACCCACCAGCTAAGGTGTATGTGGCTGGCGCCTTAGCCTGTTGAGCCACAGGCACCAAGCCATTTCTTTTTTTTTTTTTTTGAGAGAGTCTCAAGCTGTCGCCCTGGGTAGAATGCTGTGGCATCACAGCTCACAGCCACCTCCAACTCTTGGGCTTAAGCAATTCTCTTGCCTCAGCCTCTGAAGTAGCTGGGATTACAGGCACCCGCCACAACACCTGGCTATTTTTTTGGTTGTAGTTGTCATTGTTGTTTGGCGGCCCGGGCTGTATTCAAACCCGCCAGCTCCCGTCTCTGCGGCTGGCACCTTAGCAGCTTGAGCTACAGGTGCCGAGCCACCGCCACCCCCTTTTCTTTCTTTCTTTCTTCCTTTTTTTTTTATAGAAACAGTCTCATTTATCACCCTCTGTACGGTGCTATGGCATCACACAGCTCACAGCAACCTCCAACTCCTGGGCTTAGGTGATTCTCTTGCCACAGCCTCCCAAGTAGCTGGGACCACAGGCACCGCTTTTTTTTTTTTTTTTTTTTTTTTTTGAGACTGAGTCTCACTCACTCACCCTGAGGTTGAGTGCTTTGGCATCAGCTCACAGCAACCTCAAACTTTTGGGCTCAAGTGATCCTCTTGCCTCAGCCTCCCACATAGATGGGACTACAGGTGCCCACCACAACGCCCGGCTAGTTTTAGATAGGAGATTTCCCACTGGCTCAAACTGTTCTCAAACTTCTGAGCTCAAGTAATCCATCTGGCTTCACCTCCCAGAGTGCTAGGACTACAGGTCTCAGCCACCCAGCCGGGCCCTACATACAGATTTTTCATCTTCAAATACCTTCATCTGGGCCCGGTGCAGTGGCTCATGCCCATAATCCCAGCACTCTAGGAGGCAGAGATGAGTAGATTACTTGAGCTCAAAAGTTCAAGACCAGGGCAGCGCCTGTGGCTCAAAGGAGTAGGGCACTGGCCCCATATGCCGGAGGTGGCGGATTCAAACCCAGCCCTGGCCAAAAACTGCAAAAAAAAAAAAAAAAAAAATATATATATATATATATATATAAAACAAAAGTTCAAGACCAGCCTGAGCAAAAGTGAGACCGTCTCTAAAAATAGGGTGGTGCCCATAGCTCAGTGGGTAGGGCGCCGGCCACATACACTGAAGCTGGCGGGTTTGTACTTGGCCCAGGCCTGCTAAAACAACAATGACAACTGTAACAAAAAAAACAGCTGGGTGTTGTGGCGGGCCCCTGTAGTCCCAGACTCAGGGAGGCTGAGGCTAGAGAATCGCTTAAGCCCAGGAGTCTGAGGTTGCTCTGAGCTGTTGACGCCACAGCACTCTACCCAGGGCAATATCTTGAGAGTCTGTCTCAAAAAAAAATAAATAGGGGCCATGCCTGTGGCTCAGTGGGTAGGGCGCCAGCCCCATATACTGAGGGTGGCAGGTTCAAACCTGGCCCCGGCCAAATTCTAACAACAAGAAAAAAATAGCTGGGCGTTGTGGCGGGTCCCTGTATCCCAGCTACTCAGGAGAATGAGGCAAGAGAATCGCCTAAGCCCAGGAGTTGGAGGTTGCTATGAGCTGTGTGACACCCTGGCACTCTACCGAGGGTGATAAAGTGAGACTCTGTCTCTACAAAATAAATAAATAAATAAATAAATTATAGCCAGGCATTGTGGCAGGTGCCTGTAGTTCCAGCTACCAGGGAGGCTGAGGCAAGAGGATTGGTTAAGCCCAAGAGTTTGAGGTTGCTGTGAGCTATGAAGCCACGGCACTCTAGCCAGGGAAACAGAGTGAGACTCTGCCTCAAAAAAAAACAAAAAACAAGAAGCTGTAATCCTAGCACTCTGGGAGACGGCGAGTGGTTTGCTTGAACTCTCTAGTTTGAGACCAGCCTGAGCAACAGCAAGACACCGTCCCTAAAAAACAGCCAAGCATGGGCAGCTGTAGTCCCAGCTACTCAGAAGGCTGAGCCAAGAGGATCACTTGAGTCCAAGAGTTTGAGGTTGCTGTGTCAGAGCACTGTAGCTTGGACAACATCACGAGACTCTGTCTCAAAAAGAAAAAGAGATAGAGAAATTATAGTAACACAATTTCCCCTCTTACATCCAAAGTTGCTGTGATGCATCCCAATAATACTATGAACGTAACATAGAGAAGACAGAAATGACTGCCCTAAGTTCAAAATTGACATACACACTGGCATGCTGGCTCATGCCTACAATCCCAACACCCTAAGAGGCCAACTCAAGAGGATCACTTGAGGTCAGGAGTTTGAGACCAGCCTGAGTAAGAGGGAGACCCCATCTCTACTAAAACTAGAAAAATTAGTTGGGTATGGTGACGTGCACCTATGGTTCCACTACTTGAGAGGCTGAGGCAGGAGGATCACTTGAGCCCAAGATTTAGAGGTTGCTGTGAGCTAGGCTGAGGCCATGGCACTCTAGCCTGGGAGAAAGGGCAAGACTCTGCTTCAAGAAAAAAAGAAGAATACAAAAGGCGAACATGTATCATTGACCTACTATGTGTCAAGGTGTTAGGAGAATGCACAAAACTACTAAAGAAAGCTTCACAAAGGTAATACTTTAGTCAAGACTTCTGAGTGGGAGATTGCCAGGTCTGATTAAAGATAGCTACAATTTCTTTACCATTGAATGGTGAAGTCCCAGTCACTTCCTCCTGCATCTGAGCTGGCCTTAGTGATTTGCTTAACAAATATGTGGCAGAAGTGACATCTAGAACCTCCAAGGTTAGGTCATAAGGCTTACAGCATCTCACTGGGATTCTCAGAACACTTTGACAGCCCAGAGCTCCCATGTAAATTCACTACTCTGAGGCTGCCATGCTGAGGGGGATACATGTACTCTGGTACACGGTACTCTGGTTGACAGTCCCAGCTGAGGCCAGCTTTCCCTTATCCCTGCCTACTTGACAAATGTAGAAATGACTCTCTTTTAGACTGTCTAGGGCAGTCCATCTGCCAGTTGAATATCATCAAATGACCTCTTCATTACCAACAGAAGAATCATCCAGTTGAGCCTTGCCCCAATGCCTGATCCACAAAGTCATGAGATTTAAGACAAATGGTTTCTGTTTTAAGCTATAGGTAGTTATGCAGCAATGCAATAATTTGTCCAATCCTGCCTTCGATATACTTTCCACCTGGTCTTTCTCCCTCTACAGTCCCCAAACTCCAAATCCTACATAACCTCCTTCTTAAAGCCTTCTCTGTTCAAGCAAAAGGGTACTTTTGCCTCCTCTGAACTTATATACTTTTACCCTTCATTATAATAATGTATAACTAGGATAGTGGCAATGTCCCATTTGTTTGGGAAAGTACTAATTTCCACCTATCATCTCAATTTTTTTTTTTTTGAGATGGAGTATCACTTTGTTGTTGTTAGTAGAGTGCCGTAGCATCATAACTCATAGCAGCCTCAAACTCTTGGGCTCATGTGATCCTCTTGCCTCCGCCTCCCAAGTAGCTGGGACTATACGTGCCAGCCACAATGCACAGCAATTTTTTTTTCAAGATTTGAGGTCTCGCTCTTTCTCAGGCTGGTCTGAAACTCATGAGGTCAAGCAACCCATCCACCTTGGCTTCCCAGGGTGCAAGGATTATAGGCGTGAACCACAGCACCTAGCCCTTATTGTTTCAATTATTAAGTGCCCCTTTCATTCTTGACAGTGTCTCATTTTATTATTTATTTATTTATTTTTGAGACAGAGCCTCAAGCTGTCACCATGGATAGAGTACTGTAGCATCACAGCTCACAGCAACCTCCAATTCCTGGGCTCAAGCAAGTCTCCTGTCTCTGTCTCCCAAGTAGCTGGGACTATAGGGGCCCCCCACAACGCCCGGCCATTTTTTGGTTGCAGCCATCTTTGTTGCTTGGCGGGCCCAGGCTGGATTCGAACCCGCCAGCTCAGGTGTACATGGCTGGCGCCTTAGCCTGTTGAGACACAGGCGCTGAGCCCAGTGTCTCATTTTAATCAATAAATCATACGGTCATGCTGTGCTTAATTTTGACCTATTATGGAAATGATTTACCTAATTTTATTTTACACATTTTTTTGAAGGACAGTCTCACTTTGTCGCCCTTGGTAGACTGCAGTGGTGTCACAGCTTTCAGCAACCTCCAACTCCTGGGCTTAGGTGATTCTCTTGCTTCAGCCTCCAGAGGAGCAGCTGGGACTACAGGTGCCTGCCACAACGCCTGGCTATTTTTTTGTTGCAGTTTGGCCAGGGCCAGGTTCGAACCCGCCACCCTCGGTGTATGGGGCCAGTGCCCTACCCACTGAGCAACAGGCATCCGGCCAATTTATCTCATTTTGAAAGCAAGTATGCTGCCTCTCTTTCAATAAATATCCACTGAGGCTCGGCACCTGTGGCTCAAGTGGCTAAGTTGCCAGCCACATACACCTGAGCTGGCAGGTTCGAATCCAACCCCGGCTCGCCAAACAATGATGGCTGCAACCAAAAAATAGCCAGGCAATGTGACAAGTGCCTGTAGTCCCAGCTACTTGGGAGGTGGAGGTAGGAGAATCACTTGAGCCCAGGAGTTGGAGGTTGCCGTGAGCTGTGATGCTACAGCACTCTACCCAGGGTGACAGCTTGAGGCTCTGTCTCAAAAAACAAAAATAAATAAATATCCTCTGAGCACCTACAATATGCCACATATTACAGAACATGTGTCATTATATTGCCCTGTGCTTTGGGTAATAGAGGCTGTTAGACCACATCATTGAAATGACTGAGCTGGTTTGAGAATCATTGAGAATGCAGACAGAATTGTTACTTTCATGTTGGTTGTTGAACCAGTTTACAGCACAAAAGAAATACATGGGCTCAAGAATGCAGGGTGTTAGGATGAATAAGACCATTGGAGCCTCCCTTTTCCTGATAGAGACACACAGGTCAGGACCTGTGCAGGACAGTGGAGCCCAGACCCTTGGTATACTCTTTTAGGCTGGAGGCAAAGAGGAAGAAAATGGTCACATCAGTTTGCACCCAGGTTGGAAATCCAATTTCTTACCCCACAAATATATAACCTGCTCATCCAGTGTTTTTCTTTCATTGGCATTGGGCCTACTTAAAAAGTCAGTGCAATTGGTCATGGCCAACCAGAAAGACTTTCAGTAAAAGGGGCAGGTGCAGTGGCTCATGCCTATAATCCTAGCAGTCTGGGAGGCTGAATTCAAAGAGTTTGAAACCAGCCTAAGATATATAGTGGGACTCCATTTCTACTAAAAATAGTAAAAAACTAGCTGGGCATTGTAGTGGGTGCCCATAATCACAGATACTTAGGAGGCTGAGGCCATGGCACTCAAGCCTGGGCAACAGACTGAGACTTCCCACCCATACCCCCACCGAAGAGAATAAGGTGCTAAAAACCCAAGTGACTTCCGGGCTATTCTTCCAACTCAACCATTAATCTGTTAAATCTTTCTTTTATACCAGCAGTTCTCAACCTGTGGGCTGCGACCCCTTTGTAACAATGAAAATACATTGTATGCTTGGCGCCTGTGGCTCAACAGGCTAAGGCGCCAGCCACATATACCTGAGCTGGCAGGTTTGAATCCAGCCTGGCCTGCCAAACAACAATGACGGCTGCAACCAAAAAAAATGGCCAGGCTTTGTGGCGGGTGCCTGTAGTCCCAGCTACTTGGGAGGCGGAGGCAGGAGACTCGCTTGAGCCCAGGAATTGGAGGTTGCTGTGAGCTGTGATGCCACAGCACTCTATCCAGGGTGACAGCTTGAGGCTCTGTCTCAAAAAA
>CAUYRH010090679.1:0-60317 GCA_963574655.1 Perodicticus potto
TGATAGGGGCTGGGGCGATTCACTCAGTTCCAGCCCTGTCCCTGATTGATGTAAAGTAGATGAAAAAGCTGATAGAACAGAACAAGTTTGCAGAATTTCTGCCCTGTGGAAGAGACACTGGGCTGCTAATAGTTCTGACTCAGTCTGTGAGATTCAGCCCTTTGTCTCAGCAATCATCCCCTGAGGGCCAGGTGCCGCGAACTTTAGGAAAGCTTTCTCAGCGCTGCCGGTTGGTGCCTCAGGGGACTGTCTCTCCACTTCGGCCATCTCTCGGCTCACTTTCCTCTCACCGCTCCTGAGCTGGGAAAACAGCACAGACCAGTATAGCCCGTGCCCTGTCCACACCCCATGAGAAAGTGTCCAAGAATCTGGACTCCGCGGGGGACAGAACTCCAGACCTCAGGGTGAGAGTGGAGGGGAGTGCCAGGAGTTCCAACTTGCAGGTAGAGAATATATACAGTTTTTATACAGTTTTATGCCTGGCAGGAGAGTGCTGTGGCACCCTAGTAGCAGAAGGAGGTCCAGTTTTTAGAGGGTTTCTCCCATGGGGTAGAGTGGGAGGACATCTGAACTCTGCTTGCTTGTTTGTATGGATGGAGGTATGGAGTGTACTGCCAGCTGCTCTCATGGGGGAGGGGACTCCTGTCTGCTTGGTGGTGTGCTCTGTACCTTTTATTTGTATCCTTGGGGTCGCAGGTCACTCCAGCAGGGTTGATGTGCGTTCTTTGACCTTCACTTTTGGCTCAGTTCCAAACCGTTGGCTTTCTTGCTAAATTTCTGTCCTTTAACTCTCCTTCTGGATGGGAGCGTCTGCAGAAAGCTGGCTATAGACCGCCATCTTGGCTCTTCCCCCTCATACATAATCTTAAGATGCAATGGAGCTAGGATTAAGATACAGATTGGTTTTAATCTGAAAGGACTTATTTTTAGCCTGTGTGGACAGGATGTTTGGAGATACTGTCTCTGAGAAATACATAAACCCTTCAGAGGAGGGAATTTTCTGTAGATATTTTCTGTAGCCAGAAAGAAACATGGCAAGAAAGAGCAAAGGAGACTCCACCAAAAACTTGACTCCTTCACACCAAGGGACTTCGTGATTTTCAGATTGAACAAGTGTTATTCATACCAAATTTATCACATCAATTGCTATTGATGATCTATTTTGTCAATGTCCTAATTCTTTCCAGAAAGGATTTTAGGAAGGTATAGGGTCTATAAGAATCTCACATAAGGGCTCGGCGCCTGTGGCTCAATGGGCTAAGGCGCCAGCCACATACACCTGAGCTGGCGGGTTCGAATCCAGCCCGGGCAGCCAAACAGCAATGACGGCTGCAACCAAAAAATGGCCGAGCGTTGTGGCGGGCGCCTATAGTCCCAGCTACTTGGGAGGCAGAGGCAAGAGACTCGCTTGAGCCCAGGAATTGGAGGTTGCTGTGAGCTGTGTGCCATGGCTCTCTATCCAGGGTGACAGCTTGAGGCTCTGTCTCAAAAAAAAAAAAAAAAAAAAAAAAAATATAAGAATCTCACATAAGTAGTTGCTATCTATAGGTAAAAATCTATAGTTTTTTCCTAAAAAGCCTGTAAGTGGATTATTTTAAATTAATTGGGACATTCTATTATTCTCATTATGCAAATGGCCTAGGGGCAGTCCCAGCTTGACACTGCCCTCTACTTAACTAACCCAAACGTACTTTGAATAAGAGCAAAAAGATAATTGCAAATTGTTTTGACAATATTCAAAAAGTTTAGAAATATATAAAGCAAAATATATAAAATCAAATTGTTTTGGAATCAGATTTTACCAACACAATGGCAATGCTTTAGGAGATTAAGCATTGAACAAGGCCGATGAGAAGAAGATGATATAAATTTCCCCACCTCAACCAAGCACTTCTTAGATTCTATTGCAATGGAAACAAAGTCCACTTTTCTCTTTAGCTTTGCCTAGTCCCCAGTCCTCAAATGGCTAGGCATAAGACTCACCCTCTAGGGAAGCACATTATCAACTTCCCTCTAATTAGGGTTTGATATCAAGGGTTACCTGTTGTCTTTAGCCTTGTTTAATCTATGATAATTTCTTATGGCCTTGACGTTCTGAAGAGAATTAGCCACTTATTTTGTAGAATGCCTTTCAATTTGAGTTCTCTGATGTTTCCTTGTGGTCAGATTGGGTTATGAATTTTTGTATTAAGTTCTTCTTAATCTCTTAATACTTGTCAATTTGTCCCATTCCTGTTGGTAAATCTGATCATTTGATCAAAGTGGTTTCTGCCAGGTTTACCCACTATAAAGTTACTGTTTTGCACTTTGCAATTACTAAGTATCTTGTGGGTAGATCTTTGAGAACTTTTCCATAAATGAGATCTGTTTCTCGTCAAACTTTCACTCACTAGTTTTAGCATCCACTGAGAATTTGTGACAATCAATTATTACTACAACAGTTGCCAAGGGTTTATATTCTAATTTCTATTGTTTTTGTCTAGATTTATTATCTGTGTTCAGGTAGAGGTTTTCCATTAACCGTTATTTTATTATGATTTATTTTTGCTCAAGCTATTTCAGATTTGGCTGCTGGTGTCTTCTTCAGTCTGACTGCTGTGTTGTTTTGATACATCACCAGTGTTCTTTAAGCATTTCCTCACTTTCTGGTGCAAAAAGGTATTTGAATTTATTATGTGTATCCACTGTTTTTGACCTGGAATTGTTGTGTCTTCAAAGAGCTCTGATTCCTTTTAGCGGAGGAAGAATTTAGAAACAAATATGTGAATACTAGGGGTGTTCGTTGTTACTGGAATGCCATTGCTTCTGATCCCTCTCAGTGCCCAGAGCCAGGAAATGTATGGGTGTATACATGAATATACCTCTGATCATTTGCTAAATCTATCAACGTATGTGAAAAAGCATGAGACCTCCAATTCCAGCCCAATGCCATAGGTTCATTTTGAACTTGTAATTTCCATTCTCTGATAATGAGAAGCTTGAATTTTTTATAATCTATTTACTTATTTGCTTAACCTTGTTTTCTTCTCTTCTAGAAGTGATGTCTTTTGAGGATTGCCAGCTAGAATCACGTTTCCTTCTGTCTCACCTTTGTAGCCACTGCTCTGATTTGATTGTCCAGGTCTTTTTCAGTGTTGATGCTCTTAGATTTTTCTCTCTCTGCAGGTTAGTTAGGTCAGTCTCACACTCTCTGCTAGCTTCTCTGTTCTGCAGTTTTTCTAGTCAGCTCTTCCCTCTCAGCTAAGACTTGCTGCAGAAGTCTGAGAGAAAATTCCCTTGGATTTGGTATTATGTTTTCTATGTATATATCATTTAAGGTTCGGGCATTCTCTGTCTTATATTTTTGCAGAAGAAGTGGGTTTTTAAAAAGCTTTATTTGCTTTTATTATATTCCTTATTGCTTTTGGAGGCAACATAGGGAGATTTGGATCTAGGGACTAACTTTAACCTCAGCTACCTGGAAATTTATCCAAGTAAGAATTATTTTTTTGTGAAGATTATGTGATTTAACCTATGCAGAGTGCTAAATGTGTATGTGTCATAGAAAGAGAGAAAGAGAGGGAGGGAGGAAGGGAGAGAGGATAAAAAATTTAAATAAGGTTAACTATGTAATATTAAAAAGCAAAGTACCTCACACATCAAGTTAGTAATATTAATAATAGTACCACAAATTTCATGCAATTTTTCTAACAATAATTTCTATACTCATTTTAACTTTAATTATTTAAAAGTAATATACATATATACACACATATGTATATAAATTAAAAGTAACATATATACATCTATATACAAGTGTAGGTGTATTTTCTATTACTTTTAAATTACATAAAACCTATCAGATAAAATAATTTAGAGGAAAAAAAAGTACAAAAATCTCTCAGTTCCTAGTCCATTAAAAAAGAACAGAGATTTTTGCCAGGCATAGCTGAGGTTGGAGAAATTGCACACTTGGGAATGAACAGGCCATTGATGGTCTCCTTGGGGCCTACAGTTCCCAGTCCAGGGTGATTGGCCTGCTCAGGGCCACACAAATGTGCATAATAATAATAGCTAACATGTAGGGAGTCCCTACTAATACTAAAGATGGTCCTAAATTCATCTCATGTGTTATTTCATTTGATCTCCACAATAACCCAAAGACACAGAGGTTATAATTACCTGCCTTTTACAGAAAAATTGTTATAAAGAATTTACTTGAAGTCCCACAGGTGGTATATGCCAGAGCTGGGATTTGAACCCAGGTAGTCAGATCACAGAGCCCTGCCCTCTCATCTGTTCCCTGTGACTCTCTGTGAGGCCTCCTTCAGCTGCACCTTATGGGAAGAGTGGGGACTACGTGGACCAAAGGCAGCCAATCCACAGCTTGGGCAGCAGACAATGAGGTGGCCTGGTAGAAACAGTTGTGACAACTTTGGACCAGGGTTATTAACTAGGACAATCAGGTTTTCTCTTGCAAACACGTGTGAAGAACATAGAGGAAAAGAGAAGAATGGAGCAGTGTCGACACTCACGTGGCGAGAATTCGGGAAACAGGTTGTAAGACCACAGAGGCCTACGGTGGGTTGAGAATGCACCAAAGCAGTGATGAGTCAAAAGTGTTAGTAAGTACCAGTATAAGGCAGGGAAAAGACAGCAGAGAACAAAGTGGGCAGACACAGGAGGAGAGAGGGGATGAGGTGACAGTGTCAATGACTTCTGGGTTCCAAGAAGACAGAGACCCTCTCCGGGTTCATGCTGTTATTCCCTGACACCCAGGGGATACTCAACAAATGCTGGCTTGTGTATAGAAGGAAGACATCGCAGAGGAGGATGCTGGTCCTCTAATGGCAGCACAGCAGGGGCAGTTCCAGAACTATTGTTGCCACAGAGCTGATGAGATGCTCAGACATGGGAGTCTAATGACTTTCAGGGGAGTTTCTTTTTCCTGTGTGGCTCCTTTTTTTCTCCCGAGACTCCCCTCTCCTTACTGGCAAGAGCACTGATTCACTAAAATCCCCTGGCCATTTCTGGAGGTTGCTTAGAGCTACTTTTGTTTTTTCTTTTGGTAAGAACAACTCCGTAGTGAAGAATACTTTATGTGAAAAATGAAACTATTTCTTTATTTCCCCTTCAAATATTTTCTCCCTCATTACGGGTAGAAATGAGAACGTTCAGTTCCACCTGAGAGTGAGAGCTTTCTAAAATCAAAGCATGTTAACCTACATTTTCAGTATTTTAAGTGTTACAAATTTTGCATTCCTTTCGATGGTGAAAAATGTTTCGCTTTCTTTCCCTCGTAAAAATCCACGATTGATCATGCATGTGGATGCTAGTGACTTTCCATTTATTAGAATAATTTATAAACTCTGCCTCACGTATTCTCTTCCACTGTCAATTACGTGCCCCAGGATTGGTGCTCAGGGTCAGTTTTACTAAAAGGGTTATAGCTGCTGACTTGTTCTCTGGTACTCAGTCTTGAAAGTGAATTTAACAGATTGGCTAAATACCCTGTGGGCCATGGTTTATAGAGAGAGCATGAGATTTCACTTAACTAGTCCTGATTTCTCACCCTCGTTTTACCAGACAATAATCTCAAGCAAATTTACCTAACCCTCTGAGTGTTAGTTTTCTCATCAATAAACTAGGGGATATAATAGTATATTTAGTATAATTAATAGGGTTTTATGAGCTTTTAATATATATTTATATAAAACTATTAATGTTTTTATTTACGGATTCCTTGTAAAATGCCTAATCAGAGATTTTGGTGTGCCTGTCACTAGAATAGTCTTCATGGTACCTAATAGGTACTTCCCAGAGTGCTAGGAGCATGAGCTTCCATGCTCAGTACGATATTGCCATTTTGATGGGGATCATGTTGAATCTATAAATCACTTTGGGCAGTATGGACACTTTAGTGGTGCTGCCATTCCAGGAGCAAGGGGTATTTTTTCCATTTGTTTGTATCATCTACAATTTCTTCCATCAGTGTTTTGTAGTTTTGTCCTTATAGCAATCTTTTACCTCAAGGGCGGCACTAGTGGCTTAGAAGGAGTAAGACGTCAGCCCCAAATGCTGGAGGTGGCGGGTTCAAACCCAGCCCTGGCCAAAAACTGCAAAAAAACAAAAAACAAATAACTTTCACCTCTTTGGTTAAGTATATTCCTTGGTGTTTTTTCTTTGTAGCTATGGTGAATAGTATTGAGTCCTTGATTTAGTTGTTATTAGTACATGGAAATCATACTGATTTATGTATAGTGATTTTTGTCACTTGAAACTTTACTGAATTTATTTATCAATTCTAGGAGTCTCTTGGTGGAGGCTCTAGAATTTTCTGGATAAAAGATTATATCACCAGCTAACAGGGATAGTTTGACCTCCTCTTTCCTAATTTGGGGGCTCTTTATTTCTTTCTCATGCCTAATTTCTCTGGCTATCCCATATTATTGAACAGAAATGGTGACAGTGGGCACTCTTATCTCATTCCAGTTCTTAGGGGTAATGCTGTCAACTTTTCCCCATTCAGTATTATGTTGGCTGTGGGTTTGTCATAAATTGTTTTTGTAAGTTTGAATATGTTCCTTCTATGCCTAGTTTCTTGAGGGTTTTTAGTCCTGAAAAGGTGCTAGATTTTATGAAATGCTTTTTCTGTACCTATTGAGATGATCAGATGGTCTTGGTCTTTATTTCTGTTTATATGATGAATGACATTGATTGATTTTGTATGATGACTCAACCTGGTCTCCCTGGGATGACCCCCACTTGATCATGGTGAATTATCTTTTTGATATTGTGGAGGATTTTTGCATTTATGTTCATAATGTATATTGATCTGCAGTTTTCTTTTTTGTTGCTTCCTTTATTGGCTTTGGTAGCGAGGTGATACTGGTTTGTGGAATGGGTTAGAGAGGACTCCCTTCTTCTTGATATTATGGAATGATTTCTGTAGGATTGGTATTAGTTCTTCATTGTGTGTCTGGTAGAATTCAGCTGTGAATCCATTTGGTCTGAGGATTTTATTTTGTTAGGAGATTTTATTTTATTAGGGTTTCTATCTTTCTTCACATTATTGGTCTTGTCAGGATTTCTATTTCTTTTCTACTTGAAATACTCCCCTGACTCCAGCCTTGCTCCACTCCTATCTTCTCTTAGCTAATTCCTGGAGAGATAAGTTCAAATGTCACCTTCCTGTGAAAATCCTACCCACCCTGGAGATTAGCTCAAACTCACTTGTTATGGGTTCCTGTAGCACCCTGTACTTTATCCTCATACTATCGCAGAATATAACTGCACATTTTTGTGTGTGAAAATTGCCTTGTCTTCCTGAAAGCAATGACCATGTATGTGCTGCACCCAAGCTCAATGCCTGACATGTGGTGGGTACTTGATAAATATTTATTATCTAGATAAAGGAAAAATAACTCAATGACAACTAATAAAATCAATAATTCAAAAAAACTCTAGTGAATAGTTAATGAACATTATAATATACTAACTAGCAGGTACCACAAAAGACAGTGACCAAATGATTGAAATAATCATTTACCTACTGATTGCATAGGAATTGAGTTTTTCAGCAAGCATATGTAATTTATAAGCTAATACAGTATGAAATCATTCAAAATTGTTGTCTGAATATATAACTATAAAAAGGCAAGGCCAGGTCAAAAGCTAGAATAAATATTTCAACTAGGGAGTCCTATGAGGTTAATAAAATTGAGCTGTAAATGTGATTCTATGCTTGCCAGAGGCCAAAACAAAAAATGAAAATATGATCAGTTATGTGATGGTCATTGACCTGAGGGAAAAATCATTCTAGTCTTCTGGGGAAAGAACGCTGTTCATAGTGCCTTTCTTTTTTCCCCCTAAAAGGAATTTTTCTGAAAGAACAGCACTCATTTTCTCTATGGCTCCTTGAGCAGCTTGGCAGCCTTCCAAAACCTGCCGCATTAGAAGGTCAGTGATTCAGAGATTCTATTCCCAGATTTTTTCCCTGCTACTAAATTTCTGTCTCATAGCAATTAAAAAATAAGCGTAAAGTATGGTTTTTATAAGAGCCAGCATGGTGGTTGTGGGAGACTGTGCAAATCTTCCAGGCCCTGACCCAGCGGTGTGACAGTATCCTGCTCTGGTATTGACTTTGTGCCCAGCAGCTCCTGACCTGGACTAAGTCACTCCATCTTCTGAGGCTCAGATTCTGTCTCCAGGGGACTGCTGAAACCTCACTCAATAAGACAGCACCTTGAGCTGTGCCTGGCGGAGCCCAAGCTCCATGAATGGTTCTTTCTTATACGTTTCTTCCTCCCTCTTAGACTTCACATATAAGGATCAATGGAGATATTGTATGTTCAGTAGGCCCCCCCCTTATTCAGTCTTACTTTCTACAGTTTAAATTACCTGTGATCAACCTCAGTCCAAAAATAAGTGAGTATGGTACAGTAAGATATTCTGATAAAGCATAAGAGATGGTATTCACATAACTTTTAATAGGGTATATTATTGTAATTGTTCTATTTAATTATTATTTGTTTTTAATCTCTTACTGTGCTAAATTTATAAGTTAAACCTTTCATAACTATGTATAGGAAAAAACATGATATATACATAGTGTAGGGTTTAGTACTATTGATGGTTTTGAGTATCACTGGGAGTGTTGGAACGTACCCCTGTTGATAAGAGAGAAACAACTGCATTTGAAAAACTCTTGTGGATGTGTAAGGACGTGGGTATTCCAGAGGCTTGGAGAGAGAAGAGGCCCAGTCTATTAGTTTAACAAACAAAAGGTAGAAGAAAGACTTGAATGTATTTCTGTTTACCAATCATTTTCTATCCTGAATTTTACTTGTATACTTTTTTGTATATTTTTACCTAAAGCAAGAAAACAAGGCATCTTTTTCCCTAACATATATGTGTATGTAAAATTTGAAAGTACACGTGTATATAATTTTTAAAATCCCTATTTTTCAAATTATTAATTCATGCAAGTAAAAACAAAACAGGAAGTTATAGAATTCATGGTCAAGAGCCAGGAGGGACTTAATAGTTGAGGTTATATTGGAATTTCCCACCTTCACTGCCTTTACAGTGAGAGATTGGACTCCCACTTAGTTGAACCTCATCACTGCTGGAGATTTCTTCTTCTATAAAATTATCAGAATGTTTATTTGGTCTCTGTGTCAAATGTCAGAATTTTTAAAAAGGAATAACTCCACTTAAATCATAAAGTCTATGATCCCTAAGTAAATTCTTCTTGCCTTTCTAATTTGTTCAGCTCAGATTTGTTCATTTGAGAAGATCATGAGGAATGTGTGCCTTCTTCAGGAGTCACCTTAGATGTGGTGGTGTCTGTGACAAAGTCTTGGGTGGGACAAAGTATGTTGCCCAGTGGTTACCAGCACTGTCAACAGAGGGAATGATTATTTATACGGTAATTTCCTCTATGTATTTTTTTCTCCTGAAAGAAAATATCCTGTTAGCCCACCAAATCTAAAATTGGATACTCTGTATGTATTTTATTATGGTTTTGTGGACAAAGGAACTAAAAACAATGGTAGTTTAAAAATAAAATTGCCTTGTTTCCTCTGGCACTGTCAGAAATGTAGACTCTTTTCACCAGTAGAAAAAGGTACTAATTGTGTGGTTGTGACAGACTAGCAAAAATGTGTCTTGCACTAAGCATTATAGTTGGTGAGGGTAGAATGGATTTATATACAGAAATCCAGGATGTTTACTTCTGTTAAAAATACTTAGATTTAGTAGTTCATGGATATTAAATTAGAAAGGTTTCAATGACCACTATCCATCCAGAAGTGATATTGGTTTGTGTAGTAGGCCACTCTGATTTGAATATCTGGCATTTCACTGGGTTCAGCACATTTCTGTCTTTTTTAAAAGTGATATTTATATAGTATTAGACTGTTTAACCATCCCTTAGCTATTAAACTGTTCCTGATTTCATTTAGAGAAGATTAAACATTAGCCTAAAGTATATTATCAGGATTAACATTTGAGATATTTGGTATACTTTTTTTTTTTTTTTTTAATTGTTGGGGACTCATTGAGGGTGCGAAGAACCAGGTTACACTAATCACATTTGTTAGGTAAAGTCTCTCATAATTGTGTCTCATCTCCAAAAGGTGTGTCACACAACGTGACCCCCCCACCCCCCCATTTCTGTCTTTTAAGCATTCTGAATTGGAAAAACAACCCAAAAGTTGAGCACTGGAGGCAGTCCTTAGTGGCCTGTGAAGTTCTATCACCCAGTCCTTCCCTGGGACTGGCAAACCAATGTTTCCAACATTATGATGCTGATGTAGCATTTGCTATGTTATCCTCATAGTATCTATATAATGATTAATAAAATCAAGCTGAATATATCATCTTCCCCTCATGGAATACTTACTATGTTAGATCTAATTCAAAGTACGTCAGCCAGATTATCTGATTTAACTCTCTGATTTGGTATTATTATCATTCTTATCTCACAGAAGGGAAAGAAAATAATACCTCAAGAGAAGTTAAATGACAGCTGGTATTTATCATGGGTTCTAGTCCAAGAATCTCTAGTCCAAGAATCTCTGGCTATGGAATCTTTCTTTTAAATTGCCACAAATATAACTCCTTAGATATCTAATTGATGGTTACCAAACTGTTAGCAGTATGGAAGGATGAAGGCTAATGTCTATCTCTCCAGCTTATTTCCTATGTAACCTTGGGCATGTTATTCTTTAGCTTTGGTTTCCTTATCAGTCAAATGTGGAGAGTTAAACTATATGGTCTTTAAGATTCCCCTTATTATCATATAGGTAAGTCTATGGTTGTTGTGAATCATTTGGGCAGTCTGGATAATTTGAGAATAGACATGGCTGTTAGGATCCTTTTATTAACCTTGCATTTTACAAAGGTGCGTTGCTTCACAAAAATGTAAGACATGGCGGTGTGGTAGAAAGAACCCTGGACTAGTCATCTCATGACTTTCTAGAGGAATGTCAGAAGACCTGGGTGTTGTCTTAATCTGTTTGAGCTTCTGTGACAAAATATTATAGACTAGGTGTTTTCTAAGACAGAAATACATGTCTTAGAGTTCTGGAGCCTGGAAGTCCTAGATAAAGTCATTGGAAGATTTGGGGCCTGGTAAAGGCTCATTTCCTGTCTCACAAATGGCCCCTTGCTACTGTACCCACACCTGGTGAAATGGAAGAAGTCTTATCTCTTACTCTGATTTCTTCAGCCTTTTAGAAGGGCACTAATTTTATTTATGAGGTCTCCACCCTTGTGACCTAATCAACTCCCAAAGGGCCTATCTCCTAACATCATCACATTTGGCATTAAGTTTCAACATAGGAGGTTTGACAGACAAAAACAGCCACATCATAGCAGGTTTTACCACACTATAAGCTATAATAAGCTTCATCAGACTGCATAGCATTTGAGTTTTGTTTTTCTCATCTGGAACATAACAGTGTGTTTCTGGCACAGAGTCAGTTTTGACAAATGTTTGTTGGTAGACTGCATACCCTTGAGAGCTGTTTAGGCACATGATACAATTAGAGTATGCGTAGATATTAATACCAGTTATTACAATAAAAACAACAATAGTAAGAATAACAATAGTTACTGCTTATCAAGAACAAGGCTCTTAGCCAACAGAGTCATTAATGTCTACAAACCATAATTGGACTATTATACATTTGACTTCTTTGGTTACCTTTTCAAGGCTGAATTTGGACCTTTGGACCAAATTAATGTTTTCAGCCTGGTAGAGTTGCCTCTCAGCTGATAGTGCAGTTCTGGGAGAATCCTCCATTTTAATATTTATTAAAGTGATTTATTCAATAATATGAATTTTTATTTTATAAAATACAGAGGATGGAAAAATGAAAGTACAAGAGTGCTGATTTTAATGATAAGTAATTTGGTCTCATAAACTTAATGTAATTTAGAAAAAGATAGAAAGCATCAGGGTGACAAAATCTGGAACAATATATCTTTAATGGGACTTTTATTGATTTTAAGCCAGTCTACTGTGGCTTAATTGTCAGAATAAAGAAGAAAATTGTTCAACATATGCAATATTCTAGAATTCCATGCTCAACGATTAAAATGGAACAAAATTAGGAATTTTATCTTTTTTATAACACACTGGAAATAATATGTAATAATGCTATTCCATTTTTATAAACTTGAAAATTTTCAGCAATGAATTATATAAAAATTTTGGGAACTTCATATATTTTGCTTAATTCTCAAAAAACTCTTTAAAGTAAGCATAGTCCTCACCATTACAGAGAAATCATATGCTAATCAAGTGGCAAAGCTACAAATATTAGTTTGCCAGTGGCTTACATAGTATAATTTGTTTAACCTATTCTGAAGGCCAGGAGTTCAAGATCAAAGTGTTAGCAGGTGTGGTTTCTTCTGAGCCTCTCCCTTTGCAGTTGGCTACTTTATCCCTGTGTCCTCTGGATGCCTACATATCTGTCATAATCTGCTCGTTCAATGAGGTCACCTGTCATATAGAATTAGGGTCCACCCATATGACCTCATTTTATCATAATCACTCTTTAAAGCACCTGTCTACAAATATAATCACATTCTGACGTATTGCAGGTGAGAGCTTCAGAAATATACCAATTAGGAGGGCACAATTTATTCCGTAACACTGTGATGTGATACAAAGCTCATGACCTTAAAATCATTTTTCTTTAGAAGAGAGGAACTTATCGTGGGGAATTAAGACAGTAAAGATGGCAAGGAAAAAACTCATAATTAGGGTATCGATATTAGAAAGGGTGGATCAGAGCACCAGAAACACAAATTACCCCTGAAAGGTAAAAATTTTCTTTCTCTAAAGCAATGTTTGTTTGTTTGTTTCTTTGTTAACAGAGTAAACAGAACAAAGAAAAAATCTCTTGTGGCTTTGAGCAATTTGATCCCAGTTTGTAGAACTGGGACAGACACATATTCCTGATTAGAGTACTCACACAATGGTAGCTTCACTGCAAAATGGCTAAGGTGTTCCGAGAGCTTTAATCAATCTAATCAGGTCATCCCTGAGACTTAAAAGGGTCTGGTTAAGAATCTTCAAAAGCTCTGAACTACTTTCTGCATCCACAGGCTAAAAGGGTTATTAAATTAGTTGCACAGAGAGACAGAACTAATACTACTTGATTGAGCTAAGATCATCATATCCTAAAAAGCAATTAAAATTGTTCTGACCTTTGAAAAGTAAATCATGAAATTTTTATGTTACATTTGAATCTGAGAAAAGGCAAATAGCAAATTTAATAAGTACGAATGAGTTATGGAGCTGAAGAATTTTTTAGAGGGTTTTAATATATGACTCTCTTTAAAAAGTAATTTGGCAATCATAAAATCTAGATTTTACATTCCCTTTTATGTCACAGAAGACTAGTGGTTCCTATGTGTGAAGTATATCACAATGAATATTATTGGACATATATTTACCAAGAAATACATATTCATATGTGTATTAGCCAAAATTCCATTAGTAGCTCATTTTTCCAAGTGTTCAGAAGTCATTTGCCTTATTACTTCAATTGCCTGCATGGTAAAATGTGAAAGTAAGTGTACTGACTTCTAAGAAGCAAAAATGTACATTGAGAAATGCTTGAGCACCCAAGTATGAGAATTTACCTTGTAAGAGAATCTGTTAGTTGTCAGTAGGTGCCAACAAATTAATTTCTAAGGAGCTTCATAGGCTTGAGTTTGAACATGAAAATTAGAAAGAGATTTAACCAAAATGGGTACAAAGAAATCACTGAGAGTAAGTAGAGAGGAATGATGGCAGACACAAGATGTGCTGGAGGAATAGCCAATTTTATAAGGTTTGACAGGAACTGAAGGCATCAGTATTCAGTGACTTAGATTATATAAATGACACAGTCTTAAAGAGAGAGATATATAGCATCAATAGCTTCAATTTAAGAGGGCGGATTAGTGTGAAATGTGTATTACGTGTCTAGAAAACTAAATTCTATCAACTTTCAGGTATTTGTTTATTCATTGATTCCTGTATGATATATCAAACTCTGATAAACAGACAATCAAAAGATAAATAAATGCCTTTGTCCATTTCATGTCCTTATCATAAAAACACAACAGACTAGGTAACTTATGATGAATATAAATGTTTTTGGCTTATGGTTCTGGGGACTGGGAAGTCCAAGATCAAGGGGCTACATCTGATGAGGATTTTCTTGCTATGTCACCTCATGGAGGAAGGGCAAAGACAGCAAGAGATAGCAAGAGATCAAATTCACAGCCTCAAGCTCTTTCATAATCAGTATTAGTCTATTGATAAGGCTGGAGTTCTTGTGGCCTAAACACCTACCACTAGGCATCACTTCTTAATACTATTGCATTAGAGATTAAGTTTCCAACACATGGTTTTTCTTTTTTTTTTTGGCCAGGGCTGGGTTTGAACCCACCACCCTCAGCATATGGGCCAGCACCCTACTTCTTGAGCCACAGGCGCCACCCCAATACATGGTTTTTGAAGGGTATATTTGTACAAATAGAATGTCTGCAAATATAGAATAGAGAGTGTTAAGTGCTATTGAGGAAAGTAAGGCAGGGGTAATATACCCAAATGAGGAGAATATAACCTCCAAAAGTCCTCTTGAAGAGGGCTTGGCAGTTAGAGTAGCAGAACAGAAAACAGAAATAGACATACTGAGACTTATTTTGTTACCAAATACATTGGGTTAATAACATGTTTCATCTTTCTTTATCATTTTCCCTATTGTAAAAAAAGACATTTATGGAATTTAGACAGTTAAATAGTAAAATTATCATTTTACTATATAAAATTTTGGCAACTAATTAACTCAAGATGTGCATGGGGCAGCTCTGATATGCACAGTGCACTATTTGTTAATAAATGCTTTTGTATGCTAATGAGATGAGTGATGGTTGAGAACCCTTAGATAGCATTGGAATGAAGGCTTGTTGCTATGAAGACCAAGGCACCATTGGAGAGAGTTGGAACTTTCAGCCCTAACCTTGATGTTTAGGGAGGAGAAAGGAGTTAGGTAAAGACTGAGTTAACTATCACTAACTGGGGATTATTTAAGCATACTTATGTAATGAGACCAGCAAAAGAAAACATGAACTATGGTGTTCAGAGAGTTTCAGGAATGGTAAATGCATTGAGGTGGTGGGGGTGCAGAGAGGACCTAAATACTCCATTCTTTCCCCCATATCTTGCCCTATGCATGTCTTCACTTGTCTGCTCCTGTGTTGTATCCTTAATAATACATCAGTGGTAGTGAGTAAAGTGTCTTCCTACTTTATGTGATGCAGTCTAGCAAGTTATTGAACCTGAGGAGGGAGTTTTGGGAACTCACAATTTATAGTCAGTTTGTCAAAAAGATGGGAGGGCAAGGACTTCTGATTTGTGTTTAAAGTGGGGGGCAGCCTTGTGTAATCTAACACCAACTCCAGGTGAGTAGTGCCAGAATTGGCCTGAAATATTAGACACACAACTGGGGTTGGGGGGAGGGAATTGTTTGGAGTGGGAAAAACTCCATGCATTTTTGGTATGAGAAGCATTGTTACTGAAAATGGTTTTTCCCTTTGGAGAAAGGACCTGTAGGTAAGCAAAGCATATAATTGTATGAACAGGAAACAAAAATTTTGCTAGTGGGTCATTAATGGTAAGAGTAAGTGGTATCAGTCCCATTTCCACCCTTTTATTTCTGGCCCATGAATTTTAGGTGTGAGGTCTAAAATATGGACTATGGGAGCAGCAGGTATTTGTTATTGATTCACTCATATACAAACCTTGTCCCAGCTCTGCAACTATTGCCATGCAGCTAGTGCTATGAATATTAAAAAGCCATTCAACTTCTATCAAACCAATTGCTTAAGGTTGGGCAGGGGCATGGTAAGACATAGATTTCATGAATAAGGACCTATTGCTGTACATGTATTGCTATGAAATAAATCCCATGATCAGAGGCAATGCTGTGTGGAATTCCATCCTCAGTGGATAAGTTTTTCTGTAAGTCCTTGGATGGTATTTTTGGCAAAAGAATTGCATGTAGGGGAGGCAAATCCATATCAAAAGAGAGTGTCTATTCTAGTAAGGACAAAATGCTGTCTCTTCCATGATAGAAGTGGCCCAGTGGAATCAATCTATCACCAGGTAGCTGGCTGATCATGGTAGGGAATGATACCATATTGGTGACTCATTTGGTGCCTGCTGCCAGCAGATTGGGCTCTCAGCAGTGGCTGTAGTCAGGTGAGTGGAAATCCACATTGCTAAGTCCATATGTAACCTCTATCCCTGCTACCATGGCCACTTTGTTCATGATCCCATTGGATGATAACAGGGGTGGCTGGGGAAAGAGGCTGATTGATGTCCACTGAGCAGGTAAATCTATTCATTTAAAAAAAAAAATCCGATTCTGTCAAGGTCACCATATGGTGAACATTCACCTGGGGTATAAAAATCTTCATTTTTTTGCTCATTCAGAGAGGTCTATCACATACCTCTTTTCCAATTTTTCCCCAAATTTTCTTGTCACCAATTTTCCTTTTAAGTCCCTAATCATCCGGCCAAACCCTTATCCACAGCCTATGAACTGGTATGTAATCTCCGTGTCTGGCTATTTCTCCTTCAAAAAGAAATGAACAACCAGGTGCAGTGTGGGAGGATTTACCTTCACGAGTGTCTTCCAGGGATGTCCCAGAAAGGGACCACAGTGCCACAGCTGCCCACTACAGGGTAGTGCTGCATATCATGAGGTAGCATCAGTCAACCAGGCCGGGGTTTTCTCTTCCTCTGTCCACTTGATCATTGGGAGCCCCTGTGAGGCCAGGGGCACAGGTTGGGAGAGAAGGCAGAGTAGCAGGAGTGGGCACTGCAGGCATTTGGGCCACTTCTTCATGTAACTTACTTGTGCCTTTGGGACCTATCAGGGTTGATCCCATATATGAAGGCTGTCTGGGAAGTCCCCAGCCATGATGATAGAGCACTGCCGAGCATACCCACCTCCGCAACATGGTGTGTTAGATAAATCCGAATTCATGATGGGCAAACTCAGGTCACATGGTAACTTGGTGACTTATAATCGTGTGCTCAGTTTCTATTAGGGCCCAGCAGCAGGCCAAGAGGAGAGTGGTTATCTGTGGATGGTGGCAGGACCTTACTCCCAAAGTGTAAAGACCTCGGTTGTAATTCAGCTTCCAGCCAAAGGTTCCAAACAGCATCTCTCTCTGCCACTGCCACTTCAGACCATTGGATCTGCTGTGTCAGACAGCCCAGATTGGGGGGCAGCTTGCACAGCAGCCTGGATCTACTGCAGAACCTTCTTTTATTCCAGGCCCCACTCAAAACTGGCCACTTTTCAGGCTAGTAACATGCCTAAATTAGGAATGTATTGCCTCCAAAGTCCTCTTGAAGAGCTGTAGCCAGGCTTGGCAGTTAGAACAGCAAAATAGAAAATAGAAATGGACATTACCAGACCAATTTTGTTGCTATGGGGCGAGGAGGGAGTTTTTCTTGAAAGTTCCCTGAAAGTTTATTTGCTGTGTGCATGGAAAGAATCACAGAGTGATTACCTAACATCTAAGTGGGATCCAAATAGTTTTACATCTGCCTTTTAGAGGGAAGGCGGAGATGATGAGTATAGGTAATTCTGTTTAAGGGCAATAAATGGTAGTTAGAGAAGAAGAATGGCTATGGGAAACTGATTTATAAACTAACCTGAGAGACAAGTGTCTTATGTTTAAAATGGTTCGGGCCACGTCTGGATACATTCTTGATTTTTTTTTTTTTCCCGTGAGATAGTGAGATAACAGGGAAAGGAAAGTGATCTGGATTCTTTCTTTGATGGGTCTGATTATGGACATAGAGGGAAAGCCCCTTCCAGCGGCCTGTTGTTCTACCTTTAAAGGCCTTTAATTCAAAATACTCTTTATACCAAGGAGTTGTATTTGGGGGTGAAATTTCCTGAGCTTCTCACAGCAGAGTAGAAAACAGAGATGGGCATTATGATACTAATTTTGTTACCAAAAAATTGGGTTAATAAGATGTTTTATCTTTATTTATTGGAGTTTCCCTACTGTAAAAAGAAATTGCATTTGTGGAATTTAATTTTGACAGTTTGATTGTAAAATTATTTATTACGTAAAAACTATTACAATCAATTTACTCAACATGCTCATTGGGTGGCTATGAGATGCATGATACCATAATTGTTGGTGCGGAATGTCCCAAATGTATAATGTTCCTTATTTTTGTGGGATCTAAAGCAGGACTCTGCAGACAGCAGGTATATAATTGTTATTTGGAGGCCCCTATTTTCACAAAGCTCATGTCTACTGGGAAGAAAATAAACACAGACTTGAGAAGGGACAAAGAAAGGGACTGCAAGGGGGACAGGAAGAAAGCCTGGCCTGCTGAACAAGAAAGTCTAGAGGGGCCATAGAAACATTTTGGGAACACTGTGACTCAATTGACCAAGCATGTCTTGCACCCAATACATTTTCCATATTTGAACATAGGGTGAACACTGCACACCACAAATAGCCCTAGGATTTGTAAAATCAACAGTTAGATCAGCTTTTAGCAATTCCCTCTAACAAAGGAAGGAAATGTAGGTATGAGGCAACCTAGGTAATCAATGACCAATAGAAAGGGATATTTATGCCTGGAGACATAGAGAGACTAAGGGGAAAGTTACAGAAACAATTTCAAGGGAGAGAAAGAGGACATTTATATGTTTACATTACCTTTGTGTCTGTCCCTCTCTTCTTACTCATGAGAGGGACCCACTTCTACCTCTTTGGAAATGCATTAAGCTTTCTCTTTCCATAAATAAACTTTCTCTTTGTTATACTAAAGCCTGTGTGAATTTACTTTTGCTTTTCATTCACTGGCTTGCCTGGCTCCTGTTTTACTGGTGGTTTCTATTCCCTTTCACTTTCTATCAGGGTTATCCTTAGTTGAACTTACTAGTTCCACCAAGTCATCAAATTAGGTCACCTGGACTTGGGGAACTAGGACCCCAACCTTCAACAAGATTCAGTAGTGGTGTGAACACATTTGAATGCATTGATGCACTGTCTTTTAAAAAAATGCTCAATAGGTGACCTGAGCAGAGAGAAACTCCTAGGCAAAGATGTCCTAAAGGAGATACATGGGACTTACGAGGAATAGACTGGAAGAAAGGAAGGTGCTTCAGGCAGAGCAATAGCCACCAGCAGGTATGTAGTTGCACAGTTGGTGGGAGTGGAATAATCTGCCTGCAGAAAAGGGCTTGTGTAGAGAAGAGGTGAGGGGTGCAGCCCTAAGGGGCCTGCTGCATCTACCTCATCCTTGACCCTGCCTATGACATGGGGACTTTGCTCTTAATTGTGTAAATAGTGACTGCCTTTGATTTTGAGCAGAGGAACCTTTGAGAAGGATCTACTCGGTATCAACAAAAGAAATCACTTCCAGAGGACTCAAATTGGAAGGAGGATGCTGTTAAGAGATTTTTAGCATTATCTAGGTATGATGAAAGTCAAGTTTGAGGAGATGCCACTAGAAAGGGGATAGACAGTTATAAAGGCTAGTTAGAAGAACTAGTAGAGAAGTAACAGAGTTTGGTAACTGGAGAGCATAGGGTGGGGAAAAGGAAGAATTAAAGCAAATTCATTGGGTGGCTAAAAGAATAAAGTATACTTTGATTAAAAAAATAAAAAAAAAAAAACAAAAGGGGCAGCGCCTATGGCTCAGTGAGCAGGGTGCCAGCCTGAGGGTAGTGAGTTTGAACTGGGCCCCAGCCAAACTGCAACAAAAAGTAGCCAAGCATTGTGGCGGGCGCCTGTAGTCCCAGCTACTTGGGAGGCTGAGGCAAGAGAATCACCTAAGCCCAGGAGCTGGAGGTTGCTATGAGCTGTGACACCATAGCACTCTACCAAGGGTGACAAAGTGAGACTCTGTCTCCAAAAACAAACAAAAAACAAAAGGTAAGTAACAGAAATAAAATAGAAGAACAAAGACAGAGAAGCCATATAAAAAAGAAAAAAACAATGATTTTAATTTTACACTAATATAAGGTATTTTTATTAACAGCACAGCACCTAATTCAGTATGTGTACCATACCTTATAGTTTACTGGGTGTGTTCCCAGGTATGTTATGTCATTTGTGATAAAGCTAGAATAACCCACTAGAAATCCATAATTAGTTAGACATATGCAAAAGCAGTTGGAATGAGAGGGGAACACAGTAGAAAGTCCTTCACAGGGAAGTACATGGAACAAATGGCACATAATGACTCATTTGACTTTCTTGTTTAATTCTTATTTTCATTACTTAACTTAAAGTAGTATTTCTGTAATTGGATCCATCAAATCTTCAATGTTCACTTCTTTTCTTCAATAACTGTGGAAAAAAGTTGGAACTGTGTTTCAAAATACCAGGGTTTTGAATCATGCTTTTGTCCCAAGTCTTAGCATGTATATGTGCATATATATGGATGTGTGTGTATTCCGTTTGCAGATTCTGCAGTATGGGAATAAAGTCCAAACAGGATCTGTTACTGCATGTATTTTATCATCAAGTGCTGGGAGAATGATTGGCAAACTGAATTGTAGTGGTATTATTAAAATTCATGAACCGGAGAATTACCAATGTGTAATATTCAAAAATGCACTGGGTGCTAAGTATCTTTGACATATCCCCAAAAGCTTTAACCATCTTGGGGAAAAATGTGAGAAGTCTGTCAGGAACATATTGGATTTTCCCAAAGCATATGGTGATGAAATAGTATATCATTTTATGAGAAAATATTGTCACACTGGCTTCCTGGCCCAACATGTCACAGTCACTTTATATTTCTGTTTTGTGGTTCTCTTCTTTTGTACTCTTTATTTTAGGATGAATTTCATCCCCAGTCTTGGAAGACTGTCATTGTTTCACCCCTCTTCTTCCTTTTGGCCATACCTTTGTTTTTATTCTTCCTTGTAGAATCTTTTGCTCCCTGCAATAAAGTCTTTATACTGAGTTTCAAGACGGAGAGGTGTGTGCTTTGATCAAGTTTTTGTTTTGACTGCGCTGAAAGTTTTTAGCATCCAGCCTTTTCTCTCCTCCATGGTTTATATGCTGCTGTTTCATCCTTTTTCTGAAGTACTTGCATCCCAGACCTGGCCTAGGTTGCAAGAATGGAAGTGGTTATTCTGTGGCTTGCATTTGAAAAAAAAAACAAAAAACTTTTATTTCAAGAGGATGATGGAAAAAAAGCATGCCACTGGGCCCTTTTACCACATTCTCTATTTGGTCTCCTTGGGCTCTTTTAAAACACTGAACATGTTCCCAGAGTTTGTTTAAACCACATCACCCATTGCAGGCGGTGTTGTGGGTTGGCATCTTCTGGGGATGGCTGGTTGGTAAGCTCAATTTCCAAATCTCTGCAACTGTCATATCAATCTGTTTTCTAGGGCAGCTAAGAAGCAACACGCCCTTCCTTAAAGGGCTTTATTGTCTTAGAGTTTTAGAGATCATGTGGGCATTTTTAGTTGGTTGTGAATTCCTGGTTATTTTGTTATATACTCTCCATGTTAAGACCTGGTAAGTTTGGATTAAATTGTTCCTCAGCACAGTTCTTTGTTTGGGGCAGCTCTGATGCACCTCATCATCCTTTCCCTCATCCTCAGTAAGGACATGGAAACCTCCATTTAAAGGCATTTGGGACATGGCAAGGTTTATATTTCATAAGAAAAAATTAACTAGGAAGATATGGCTGAAAGCTGAACCAAAACAAAGCTTGAGCAGCTATATATCTATAGCCCAAGTGAATTGGCCAATTCACTTGGGCTATACCCATATTGCTAGTGTGGGGGTGAGGGGAAACTCCCCCTTTGCCCCTGGAAGGTTTCCTGAAAGATGAATAAAGCGGATTTATAGAAGAAAGAGATTTATGTACTATATGAACAGGCAGAGTCACAGAGTGATTACTCAGTGATTACTCAGTATCCTAGTGGGGTCCAGACATTTATATACCCTCATTTTAGAGGGGAGGAGATAAGGAATATAGATAATTTTGTTTAGGGGTGATAAATGGTTACTGGAGAGGATGAATAAATACTTTAGATACTTGAGAGAATGAATGGATGAGGGAAAACAGATTGACTTGTGATTTTCTTGAGAAATTTCATTTAGATAGTATCTTTAAAATGGATTGGGCCAGGTGTGGTTGCATTCTTGAACTTCTTTCTTGCAATACATTGAGATGAAAGGAAGTGGAAGGAAAGACAATTATTCTTTTGGATGGATCTCCCTGGTTTTATGCAGACAGAAGGAAAGCCCCTTTCATAGTCTGTTGATCTCTAAGAGCTGTTAAATACTCTTTATTCCCAGGATCATTTTGGGGAAAACGTGCTGAGCTTTCACTGGGGAAAGACTTATTTCTGACTTGAAACAAGAGGGAATCATGAAGTTGCAGCCTGCTCAGGGCAGTTAGAAACAGCTTGTCAGGCAACATTCCCAGCAAGCCAGTAAATTGTCAGAGGAATGGTTTAGATATAAACCACTTAAAAATACTAGTAAAAAATCTGTAAACATTATTTTAAAAAAATTACCATTAGGTGACCACATTTTGTAAGAGACATTTGGAAATGGAGAGACAAAATAAAATTTTTGGTTTTCATTCAAACCCACTAATGACTCATATTAAAGAGGTTATTGGATCTTTCTTGATTTTAAAGAGATTTCTACAGATGATAGAAAGTTGCTATAATGTCAAAACCTCCTCTTTCTTTGTAATAAAAGTTAGCAGAAACTTAAATGCCTTCCTGAAACCGCCCATCTGTTTTCCCTAATATGGTACAATCACCAAGAATCAAAATCCATGATGACAGTCGATTACAGGTGGCAGTGTTAAATAGGTGGGCGAAAATGGAAAACACATGTCTCTTAGAAGCACCTACGTAAAATACAATTCGACAAACACTAAGTACAACTGAGATAAAAACTATGGATTTCTCTCTTCTGCCCTCCCTCCTCATTCTTTTCCCTTCCCTTTTTCTTCTTCAGCTTCTCTACTTTCTGTATTCGAGCCTTTCTCCTTATTAACAAATATATCTTTCACTTTGAAGCTTATCCATTTGGGACTTGGATCACTCTATATGTACTTAGATTGACCAATAAGTGCCATTGAAATAGTTAAAATATAATACTCTTGATGCAAAATTATTTTCTTTCACAAAATTAATTTAAAGAGTTAAATTCCACCATATAGAAGGAGCTCTGGAAATTTCACCCCAAAATATGACTCTTTGCTATAAAGAGTAATTTGAATTAAAGGCCCTTAGAGATAGATCAACAGGCTCTTGGAAGGGGCTTTCCCTCTATCTGTGTAACAGACAGACCCATCAAAAAACAAACAAAACAAAACTGACTTCCCTTACCTTCCCCTTATCTCACCGTATTGCAGGAAGGAAAATCAAGAATGGAGCCAGACCTGGCCAACATCGTTTTGAACACAATATTTTTCTCTTGAGGTTGATTTAATTTGTAAAGAGAATCATTTACAAGTCAATCTTGTTTCCCCTTCCATTCCTCCTCCCTAGTCACTTTGTTATTTCCCTTATATTGTACTTGAAAACCTTCATGTTTCTGCTGGTGGCTATTTCTTCTTCTAGAACATTCTTTTTGAGATCCTTCTTATTAGTTAAAGCCCAAGTCACATGTCATTCTCCTTTTAGAAGGCCTTGCTCCAGTGAATATTTATTTCTGGCCTTCTTTGTGCCAATTGGTATTCTAAGTGCTGGAAACACGAGAAATTTACGTTCTGGAAGTTGCAGATAGCCATTGGAAAAATAACCAAAAAAAGTAGATAGAGTAAAACATATCAAGTTGTTACTGATTATCTGGCTATAAAGAAACCTGGCTTGGCACCCATAGCACAGTGGTTAAGGTGCTGGCCACATGCACCGAGGCTGGCCAGTTCAAACCCGGCCAGAGCCAGCTAAACAATGACAACTGTGACAAAAAATAGCTGGGCATTGTGGTGGGTGCCTGTTGTCCCAGCTACTTGGGAGGCTGAGGCAAGAGAATTGCCTAAGCCCAAGGGTTTGAGGTTACTGTGAGCTGTGATGCCATGGCATGCTACTGAGGGTGACATAATGAGACTCTGTCTCAAAAAAAAAAAAAAAAAAAAAAAAAAAAAAGAAAAGAAAACCAAATAAAAACATGCCAGGGCTTATACATTTAATAAGGTAAAATAAAGGAGGATAAAGGACCAGGAAGTGGTGGTAGTGAGAGAGGATACCCGGGAAGGGTAAGGTCTAGAACAGAGGTCTTCTCAAGGAGACCCCAAGGATACACCTGTAGGGTCTTCTCCATGGTGACTCAGCTCTTAAGAATTTGTATACTTAACTTCCTGGGACCTGGAAATTTCCACTTCTGAGAAAACTTGTAGTCCTGTGGTGGCTGGAACAGCATCTTCTGCTTCATTCAAACTGACCAATGAGAAAGTTCCTGTGGGTTGGAACTTTTTGACTGGAGATAAAAAGGGAAAGACCAAGCCAGTTGGGGAGTGTAGCCATTTTGAATTCCTCTATGTTGTAAGGAATTTACAGCCAGCATATGGAGCTGAAATAAAAGCCTTTTTTCTCTTAAATATGGTCTTTGGGTGATCATTTTCTCAATTGGGCCTCATCTTCCTGCAACAGTAGGGGAAAGACAAGAGAGGAAAAGAGAGGAAAATACAATTGCTCTTCTGTTTGTGCTCCTGTAAGATATAATCATACTTAAAAATAATGTCTTTTTATATATAACATAAATGTCTTGTATGTTGTAAGCTGCTTTTGTAGATAGAAGTTATTTAGCACACTATTGTATACAATAGGCATGTAATCAATGTACAGTGACACAACATCAGAAGCACCCAAGAAGCTGACAGCTTATTCATAACAACATAAGTATATGTTGGTGCCATATGACCTAAGTCATGCCAAAGAGTGAAAAACGAAGAGTGTCTTGTCAATTAATTAGAGACCAAGAAATGGCCAATGGAAGTCAAAAACAGATCTTCTAAAGCCAGAAGTAGGTCTGGGGTAGAGGTCAGAGGAATCCAGGCAGCAGGCACACAGTTGAGAGTGTGCTGGGAAAGATGAAGGAAGGGGAGAGCCCATTTGCCACAACAGAGGGAACCACAAAAAGCATCATTATTGATGCTAAACTAGAAAAGTTCCCTCCATCTTGGGCCCCTGGAGTGAGCCTAAGAACTGGGATTTTAAATAGCACTGAATTTTTATCTTCCATATGGTACTCCTTTATTTAATGCTTAATTAAGTGATATTTAATGGTAAATTCTATTGCCCACTAATTAAGCATCTTTTTTGGTTGAACTTTTGGTAAGAGTGCTAGCAATACCAGAGGATCAGTATTTGAGCTAGTAAGTATTAGAGCAGCAGTGATGACTAGGTCAACAATAGAAATATTCTGTGTAACCAACGACTAAGAAATTCATATTAGGATGTTGTACCACAGATGTTAGAAACAATTGTTTTTTTTAATGAACAGGACATATGTAGAATTCACAAAGTCTCTTGCGTATTCTAAACGTTATACTTAAGTTAACTCAACTCTATACGCTAGGTTTTTTTTTTTTTTTAATTGTGCCCATTTTACAGGTGAGAAAACAAAGAAATGAAAAAATTAGGAACTTGGCCAGGGTCAGCTGTTTGTACACGGAGGTGCCAAGATTAAAATCTCAGCCTCTGGCTCCAGTGTCAGTGTTGCCATTAACCACCTCATCATGCAGAGAGAGCATTAAGGTGATGAGGAAGAAAGTGCTTAAGCACCATTTCTCTCTGGTTTAGGGGAGAGTAATGCTGATTCTGCAGCAGAAGGAATGGCCTGAAAAGGGGAAAATTGTCTTACAAGCTGTCTCTTTGAAACTGCCCCCACTCTTCTTGAGAATTAAAACATGCATTCCTGCCTGAGGCCAGTGATCAGAGAGGATGTCTTTTGTTCTTTGTACCACAGGAGATAGCTCTATGGAATTGTCTGAGCAGAGGTCGTGAGGTTGTCTTCTGAGAACATGGGGTCAATCATGACCATTAACTGTAGTTAACAATAGCCCTAAGCTGAAAACTCCTTTTAAAAGCTCTATATTTTTGCTTATGGATAGGGTGATGGTACTTTAAGATATGAGTTTGCTGGCAAATTAATAAACTTCTCTTTCCTTTTCCACAAACCACTTGTTCTCATTCTTAAGATGTGGCCTTGGGGACAAGTGCCGAACTTTTGTTAATTCTTTTCTTGTGATCATTCTGTTGGAATTGTATCTAGATTATCAAACAACCACGATGTGCCTTTGCAGAGCACATCACAGCATACAGATGTTTCCATCTACAATCCCTCATCTTGATCTTTACAACAACTTTGCAAAATATTTTTTATTACCTCTAGCCTTCAGATAAGGAGGCCATGTTCATTTCCAGCAAGCAGGGCAGAGCCAGACACATTCAGAGGACTGAGGCCTCTATAGTCCTATGTTCTGTCCTTACATTGAGTAGCTTTATGACTCTACTCACTTGAAATGGGGCCAGACATGGGCCCAGGTACTATGTGACTTTCTTAGTTCTAAACAAGTCAGATTCTTCCAGCACATCAGTTGTCTAGTTAAAAAGTGGGGTAGGGGTGTATTCATTTTGGAACCATGTTTTTAGAAGTTCTTAAACTTGTAATAGTTCTTTCTCTAGTAGTCTCTTGGTTTTCCAAATTGTCAAACTGTTATCCTGGAGAATGATCATCTTTTTATGAAACTTCTAAAAAATCATAAAATTGTTAGCATTTTAAGAAAGGAAATTAGTGCCCCTCCTCTTTTTTTTCTTGGGGTCAAGGTCATTTGTCAGTTTTAAATATGAATTGGAAAAAAATCTAAAATAGATTATTTCATTTTAAGTGAGTAAATACGGCCTTGATTTAAAAATATGTGTCTATATTTAACAAACTGAAAATGCTTTTAAAATGACTCAAAAAAATATTTCTTTCATCTCTCTGTCTTTTATTTTGTGAATGTTTGTGAGGAGTAAAGGAGGCATAGGAAACCTTAGCCATTTACTCAGGTTTTACTGAGCTGGCTATAAAATTCGGGGTCTAGAGAACCAAGGCTAGGAAAAGTCGTACACTTTGTTTCCGTTTTTTTTATTTCATGTGAATTCTCTACTGGTTCATAAAGTTGCTGGTGTAGCTCTTAGCAACATCTCACTCATGAAATGGAGTATTGATTCCTTTATCCCTTTTCTCCTCCTGAATCAGATTTTCTTTCACTTCCACAGGAGGAAAGGGAAAAAATGAACTACTGGAACTGAATACTGAACCGATGAAGAAAAACAAAGATTGCAAACCATGAAAGCAAAAGCTTACAAGCTTGAAATAATCTTCTTTCAATCTTCTCGTATTTCCTTTATTCACACCTACCCATCCAAGTTCAATAACAGTGCAGCTTTAAATTTGGTCTGATTATTGTAGTGCGATTAATTTTCCTGGATGAAAATTTATTCCTTTGTATTCTGAAGCTCACTACGTATAATAGTTATATACCATTAATGATAAAGGATTATTTTTCTTAAATCAAAATGACTCCTGGGCTTTAGGTTCACAAATGCAAAGGCTTACATAGGCCCCTGAGTTATATAAGAGCATGAAGTGGATCAGGTGCAGGAGATAATGGAAGTTTGCCTGTAGTGTGGGGACTTGCAGAACCCAAAGCCTATCTGTCTATATTGCTCCAGCTGATTACTACCAAGTGGGAATTTGGGACCCATGCAGCTGGAGTTCCTGATTTTTCTTTTCTTTTTTTCTTTTTAGTTTTGATACATTTTATTTTTTTCTTAGTAATTTTTATTAAATCATAACTGTGTACATTAATGCATTTATTGGGTACAATGTGCTGATTTTATTTACAATTTGGAATGCTTACCTCAAACTGATTAACATAGCCTTCACTTCACTTAATTATTGCATTAAGACATTTATACTCTACACTTAATTATTGCGTTAAGACATTTATCCTCTACTCTTAATAGATTTGACATCTTGAAGCCTGGTATTTAGATTTGTAGGTGAAAACCCCTCAATTAAAAGTTGGTATCCAATTCAACAGCTGAAATCTTCCCAGCAGAACACACACATTGTTAGAGGCTGGATTTTGCCTCTAAGATAGAGGAAGTCACTACAGTTTTTTTGCTAACTAATTTCCTTTCAAAACCAGAAATGACAACAGCAATGGAGCTCTGAGAACCTGGGAACAAGCAATGAGGGGAAATTGTCTCTTTTCCAAGGTTAGTAGGAAGGGCTGTTTTAGACAGCAATCATAGGAAAGTGCTTTGTGCTCTTAAACTCACAGTGACAGTAGGGTTTGGAAAGGCCAGAAGGAGTGCACTAGACAAGCAAGTGGAAATGAGTAAAATCTCACTCATTTTACAGGGTCATTCTTAAACACCACTTACTCTGCAACACTCGCTTTAAATCATATGGAACATCTATGCTCTTCACTACAGCTGCCCAGAGCACTGACACAAATATTTACGTTCCGAGTGATATTCAACAACAAATTTAACAGTAGGCTTGCCATAGATAATGGCCAATCAGAACAGATACAGCCCTTAACAAAACCATGTAGATATGCTGATATAGGCCAGCTTAACATAGCCCTGCTTACACCATACTTTTAATAAGCTAACATTTTGTCACTCAAAATATAAACCTCAGATCAGCAGCATCAGCATAACCTGGGTGCTTATTAGAAATGCAGAATCCCAGGTCTCACCCCAGACTTATTGAATTGAAATCTGCATTTTAACAGAATCTTCAAGTGAGGCGTGGGGCTAATGCCTGTAATCCTAGCACTTTGGGAGGCTCAGGTGCATGGATTGCGTGAGCATAGGAGTTTGAGACCAGCCTGAGGAAGAGTGAGACCCCCATCTCTTAAAAACAAACAATAACAAAATACCCCCCAGAATCTCCAAATGATTAACTTGCACATTACAGTTTAAGAAGCACTGTCCTGAAACACTTTATAGCTCTCTTTCCCATCTACCACATTTTACATTAGAATTGTTTAAATTGCTTCTTTGTCACTATTAGTAGACTATTAATTTGTTGAGAACAGAGGCTACCTTAAAAAAAAATCCTAGTACTCCACTTATCATTTTGACCATAGTATTAAAAAATTCTAACATCAAACTGGTTAACATAGCCTTCATAAAGGCTCATAAATAATGTTCTGCGAGTACTTAACAAAATACACTTGTAAAATATTTAACAAATTTTTTTTGAAATATTTTGAAATGAAGCCCAGGAGTCATTTCGATTTAGGAAAAATAATCCTTTATCATGAGGCTCATAGTGAGTTTCAGAATACAAAGGGATAAATTTTCACTAATTTAATTGAATTAAATTGAAAATGATTTTTACAAATATTTCAATAATTTCAATCAATCAGAGCAGCTTATATTTTGGGGGTATTTTTATGTACTGATATGTGGTTAAATATTTTACAAATGTATTTTATTTAGTACTCACAAAACGATTATTATATTTGTATTGCAGATGAAGGGCTAGGAAAGCAAAAGGTTCAGTAACTTATGCCGGACGTGAAGGGGCAGAGAGGGTTCTCAGCTTTGATATCATATCCAGACTTGGCATCGGTAGGTCAGAATAAAGGATTGGAAGAAAATCACTTCAGGCTTGTAAGCTGAGGAGACAAGGAGAAGGATGTTTTGTTCTTGGTGATATTGGAAGACTCATCAACAGTTGTCTTCAGGATTTTGCCCGGGTAATAAAATGCTTCCTCTTACAATAGGGGACGTCTGCTGGTTCACATTCATCCTTGACCAGAAGAAGGAGCACTTCAGTCTTCATAGTTTATTGATTCATCTGCCTAGAGATGAAAGGGCAAGAGAGAACTTTTTTTTTTTTTTTTGCCTGTGACAGCTGTTTTGCCTTTTCTCCCAAAGAAGAAAACAGAATTAAGAGCTCAGCTAAAGGTAGGAAAGATGATTGAGAGTGGCCAGAGGAAAAGGAGAGGAAGATGTCACTTGGTTTTTCAGACCCTTCCAGTGAGAAGCAAAGAGCTCAATATATTCTGTGACACAGGAAACCCTAGTAACAGTTTAATGGGACCACCAGACAGCACTATTATGGGGGTGATAGGCAGTATATAATTATTTTTAATGTGCATGTATGCTTAGGGCTTGAAATGTATCACAGTGCTGTCCAATGTTAAAGTAGCATAGATAAAATGAATAATTCTCCTAGTGTACTGGAACAGAAACTAGACTTAGTATCCTACTGGGCCATAAAATTATAAAAAGAAGAGCTTAACAAAGCTGAGGCTGTGCAAGAGAAATTGGATTAAGGGCAGCGCCTGTGGCTCAGTGAGTAGGGCACCTGCCCCATATACCAAGGGTGGCAGGTTTGAACCCGGCCCTGGCCAGGCTGCAATAACAACAACAACAAAAACAAATAGCCGGGCGTTGTGGAGGGCGCCTGTAGTCCCAGCTACTTGGGAGGCTGAGGCAAGAGAATAGCCTAAGCCCAGGTGCTGGAGGTTGCTGTGAGCTGTGATGCCACGGCACTCTACCAAGGGCAACGAAATGAGACTCTGTCTCTAAAAAAAAAATAAGCAAGCTTTAAAATATTTTAAATTGCTCTTAGGAAGAGATTGGATTATTCACAAATCACATGGAAGGTATTGTCTTAAACTACATTTCCATTTGGTTATAAGAATTAGATGGTGAATACTACAGGAATTTTAGTCATCACCTAACAATTAGCTCCAGGGGATATTTATTTAATTGAACACCTTGCAAGCAAAACAAACACAATTTATTTACATTCATCCCATACCCATCTAATCCATCGCCCCTGCAATTTAAGAAACTCTTCCATTGACATCCTAGAAGAATGTTATCTGTAGAGTTTCAAAATCTGTTAGCATCAGGTTAATTAAACACACACACACACTTTTAAAGATATATGGTCAAAAGTAGATGAACAGGTCACTTGAGTAGTTTCTGAGACTTCGGGATTAAGTCATATCTTATAATAACTTTAAAAATCCCTATGGGATCATAGATCTAAACTTCCATGATCATCCCTTCTGGGACAAAATTAAAAAATCGCTCCATGTAAAGTCTTCCCTGTGTTTGCTTAGAATCTTGTCTCTTTTTACTGGATACTTAGGTAATATGAATGGCTACTTCAAGTATAAGAACTTAGTTTAATTGTGTATTAAATTCTATTACAGCAGGAAATCCACAAATTTGTAATTTAGGATTTAGAACAATTTAAACCATGGAAATAGTAGTATAACTTTGGGTTCTGTTTTATTGTATCAAAGTTTCATAAAGCTTCTCATGGCACACTGACAAGTACTTTTAACTGTCAAAGTTTTCAGGCATACCATTTATGAAAGACTAGTAAAACCCCTTCTCTACATGAAGAGACTTCCAGAATGGCTGTGTATTTCTCTACGTAGGTTAAGAGTGGAAGAAAAAGTATCCACTGTACTATTATGAAACCAATCCACAATCACTCACACTTTCATATGAAAGATAAATCACAACTATAGCCCAGGATGAAGGTGGGAAGAAGAGGGGGATGGTATGGAGGGGGGAGGTTTGATGGGGGGAGGGTAAACGGTGGGACCACACCTATGGTGCATGTTGCAAGGATACGTGTCAAATCTATTAAGCATAGAGTATAAATGTCTTAAAACAATAATTAAGTAAATGAGGCAAAGGCTATATTAACTAGTTTGATGTAAGCATTCCAAATTGTGTTTAAAATCAGCACATTGTCCCCTATGAAGGCATTAATGTATACATGATCTATGTGTTTATGACATAATAAAAAAAAAGAAAGAGAAACAAAAAATAAATGAAGGAGAAATAAAATTGTTCCTAAACAAGCAAAAAAACCCCCCAAAAAACAAAAAACAAAAACAAAAGTTGAAAGGAGGACACTAGCAGTCTAGCCTTGAATTGAGGTTGACCCCACTTACGCAGGAAGCATCAGTCTCCAGAAAGTGTGGATGCCCAGAAGTGCTTTCCTTTCTCAGCCCAAACTCCTGTCCCATAGGTGAGGCTGCTGCTGTGTGATCAGGAGTTCAAACGCTGGAGACCGCCTTCAGATTATAGTTTTATGACCTGAGCTGCGGGACTTAGGGCAAATTATACATACTGTCTGTGCTGGTTAACATTCATCCTCGCCCAGAAGCTGGAGCAGGATAAGGACCTCTACATTGTAAGAACATTCTGTGCACTAAATGACATGATGGGAGTACAAGACTCAGCACAATGTTCTCCCTGAAATAAATACCTCAAAACTGTTAGCTACTTTTATTGATAATAGCAGGTAAATAGAACCCACTGCCTTCATTTATGCACTGGAAAAGTCAACTTGAATTGTTACCATGTAATACGATTTTTAAAATAACATTGCATATATACTTTATTATATGAGCAAAACGCAATCATTTTAAGTTATAAATACTCATAAGCAAGAAGAAATGGACATTTCAAACCTTAACATGCAGAGAAGACATCTGTGTTTCTAACGGCGTAGATACACAGACACACGAACTTTTCTCCCATGGAAATACACATATCTCTGTGATGCATAAAGAATCTCAGTCAAACCAAAGTGGCATTAAAACCTTCATACACATGGCTCGGCGCCTGTGGCTCAATGGGCTAAGGCGCCAGCCACGTACAGCTGAGCTGGCAGGTTCGAATCCAGCCCAGGCCCAGCAAACAACAATGACGGCTGCAACCATAAAATGGCCGGGCGTTGTGGCGGGCGCCTGTAGTCCCAGCTACTTGGGAGGCGGAGGCAAGAGACTTGCTTGAGCCCAGAAGTTGGAGGTTGTTGTGAGCTATGATGCCATGACACTCTCTCCAGGGTGACAGCTTGAGGCTCTGTGTCAAAAAGAAAAAAAAAAAAAAAAGTCCTCTCAGAGTAGCGGTTCTCAACCTGTGGATCGGGACCCACAGAAACTGTATTATAGGGCCGCAGCACTAGGAAGGTTGAGAAACACTGTCTTAAAGGAATTCAATTTTCAACCAAGGCTCAAATACACTGGCAGAATGTATATAAATTTCTTTGCTGTCTCAAAAACATGGGTAGGTTGAATGATGAAAAATAAATACCATGCAAATTAGTCCAAAGAAAGGAACACTATATTAATATCGAATAAAGCAGACCACACAGCTAAAGAGTTTAACAGACAAAAGGGAATTATAAAATGACAGAAAAGCCGATTATAAATGTGCATGTGCCAAAATAGTATCTTAAAAAATCATAATGTTGGAGAGTTCACATTTCCCAATTTCAAAACTTTGCCACAATAATCAAGACAATGTGGTACTTGAATAAAGGACAGACATTAGAATAGATGTGACGGTCCAGAAATAAACTATTCCATTTATTGATTTGTGACCCGGGTACCAAGATCATTAGAACTGGAATGAATATTCTTTTCAACAAATGATGCTGGGAGAATTAGATATCCACACATGAAAGAATGAAATTGAGGGAGACTTAGTCCAGGTCTTGGCCTACAGTTTATTTTTTTTTTTCACTTCAGGCTAAAGGCCTCTGCCACTAACGTGCTTCACCAGATCCTCGGTCAGGTCGAGAAACATCTGAGCTTACATTCCCTTTTCGTACCTACTGAAGCCAGAGGTACTAGAGCAGCACTGTGTGTCTTACATCTGGCATTGTTCAATCCAGATACTAGTTGTGACAGAAAGAATAACCCAGGATCCTGGAACAAACTGGGTCCCAATGATCAATACAAGTTCTACTCAGTGAATGTGGATCATAGCAAACTAAAGACAGACTTCTAAATCAAATGTTTCACAACAAAGCTGCTTAGAATGAAGGTCTTTCAGAAGCTATCCTCACAATTTTCCACTTAACCAGGAAATATTTGCAGGCCCATTTGGAATTCTTCTATGCCGTAAGCTCTACAAAAAAAAAAAAGCAATTTCAAAAACAAATAAAACTAACCTATAATGATAGACTTCAGAATGATGGCTACTTTAGGCAAGGGATGAATAACAATAGGAATAAAACAAAGGATACATCTAAAGTAATGGTACTATTCTTTTTTTTTTTTAATTTATTGTTGGCGATTCATTGAGGGTACAAGAAACCAGGTTACACTGATTGCATTTGTTAGGTAAAGACCCTCTTACAATCGTGTCTTGCCCCCAAAAGGTGTGGCATACACCAAGACCCCACCCCTCCCTCCTTTCTCTCTCTGCTCTCCCTTTCCCCTACCCCCACCATGTCATTAATTGTCATTAATTGTCTTCATATCAAAATTGAGTACATGGGATTCATGCTTCTCCATTCTTGTGATGCTTTACTAAAAATAATGTGTTCCACTTCCACCCAGGTTAATACAAAGGAACTGGTACTATTCTATACCTTAATCCAGCAGTAGTTTCATAAGAGATTTCACTTTTTATATTCTTATCAACCTTACATTTAAGATTTGACCTTTAGCTACACTTCCAACAAAAAGTTACTTTAATCCTAGATACACTGCCAAAAGCCTCAATGAAACAGTAATTCATACTCACTTAGACTGGGAAAATTTTTTTGTTTGACTAAGGAAAATCTAAAAGAGAATAACCAAATGAAAACTCCTGGGTAAGGCTAATGTGCTCTAAACTTTCAAATTTTACTTTTATTGGTTTATTGTTTTTCTAAAGTTGAATGAGATGTATATTAGAAGTTCTATCCTTAAAAATTAGTACCTTAAACATTCTACTTTCCCACTTTGCCTTCCTTTAAAAACTGAACCCAAATAGATTTTTCTCCACAGGGATATAACATTTTTGTTCAATGGTTTGTCAATTTAGTCATTCCTATTTATAGCACCGTATGATTAATATCTTCTTCAATCAGCCTTCACCAAGTATCTTCACAACGTAAGCTATCAACTTAGAAGGTATATGTGTGTATATGGGGGGCATGGTTAGAGGCAAAACAAAATCTCTTGACTAACAAATTTCTGAAGATATTCCTAATTGGATCAAAACTGCAGCTAAAAGAAGATTCTTTAAAATAGTTTATTCATCTGGCGGTGGCCACAGCTCAGTGAGTACACATATACTAAACCTGGTGGGTTTGAACCCAGCCTGGGCCAGCTAAAACGAAGACAATTGTAACCAAAAAGTAGCCAGGTGTTGTGGCGGTGCCTGTAGTCCCAGCTACTTGGGAGGCTGAGGCAAGAGAATCACGTAAGTCCAAGAGTTTGAGGTTGCTGTGAGCTGTGATGCCACAGTACTCTACCCAGGGTGACAGCTTGAGACTCTGTCTCTAAGTGGCTTGGCGCATGTAGCTCAAGCGCCTAAGGCACCAGCCACACACATCAGAGCTAGCGGGCTCGAATCCAACCGGGCCTGCCAAAGAACAATGACAACTACAACCAAAAAATAGGCAGGCGTTGTAGCGGGCACCTGTAGTCCCAGCTACTTAGGAGGCTGAGGCAAGAAACTCTGTCTCCAAAAAAAAAAAAAGTTTATTCATCTAAAATTTTTACTGAACATTAACCTTAGAGCAATTTTCCAACTAACTTTGGCACTACTGACATTTTGTATCAAGTAACTCTTTGTTGTGGGGTGGTAGAGAAGGGAGATTCATAGGTATTGTTAGGATGTTTAGCAGTATCTTTGACTTCTACCTACCACCCAACTGTGATAACCAAAATGCCTCCAAACACTGCCAAATGACCCCAGGAGGTAGGAGGTTATGTTCTAGAGGTACATTATAGTCCTGAAAACGTGCTCAAAACTTCTTACTAAAGACTACCCTTGTAAAATGACATTATTTTCTCATTCAACTTTAAAAAAACAATAAACCAGAAAACCTTAGTCCATGACTAAGGAGAATACACACAAGTATAGCACAGAACATTGATTTTGATTCTGTTCCATTTAATAAATACAATGAACAGGAAAATATGCTCTATACATAATGTCCACTACAGAATGTTAATGAGGCCAAGGCAGTTTCCATTTCTCCAAACTGTCCTTCTCTATAAGGCCAGATAGTGTCTGCATCAGCATTATCTCGTGTACTCATTTAAATATACATTCCTGGATCCCAACACAAACCTATGAAATTAAGGTATAAGGGTAACAACCTGAACTTCTAATAAGCCTTCCCCAATAACTCACCATTATATACTTATGCTCATAAAAATATAAAAAAAAAACTACCACAGATTAGTCATCTCTTGTCTTTCATGGCCACAACTTTTAATTAAGTTCTAAATTTTTGTCACTGATCACAAGGAGATGGAGAGATGGAAGAGAAGAACACCACTGCAGATGGTGTGAGAGAGAAATCACCCGGCGTGAAGGCCCAAAGTGCCCTGATTCTAGTCTTAGTTACACTACTTGTCGTGGGGTTGTGGATAAGCTGCAAAATCCCTGGCTTTGATTTCTCTATCTGCAAAAAGGAGATAATCACCCTACCATACTGTTATTGTCAAGAAAAACTACAAACAAATGAAATGGAAAAAAAAGTCACAAATCATCAAAACTCACAGAAGAAAAACATATATAACTTGAGCAGTCCTAAATCTATTAAAGTTGAATTTGTAGTTAAAGATCATCAAACAAAAAACACCAGGATCAATTGATTTCACTGACGAATACTAACAAACATTTAAGGAAAAAATAATACCAATTCTACACAATCTTTACCAGATGATAAAAGAGGAAGAAACATTTCCCAATTTACTTCATAATTCCTGTATTAATCTCACAACAAAAACAGGCCAAAAAAGAGATGAAAACATTATAATAAAATTATACACCAATAATCCAGTAAAACACACAAAAGTCCTTCATACATTATTAATAAATCAAAACTAGCAAATTATAAAAAGGATAACACATCATAACCAAGTAGTATTGTGTCCAGGAATGCAAGGCTGATTCAATAATCACAAATTAATCAGCGCAATTCACCATATAAACAGATTAAATAAGAAAAGTGAGGCTGGTGGCTCACACCTCTAATCCTAGCACTCTAGGAGGCCAAGATAGGCAGATGGCTTGAGCTCAGGAGTTCGAGATCAGCCTGAGCAAGAGAGAGACCCTGTCTCTACTAAAAATAGAAAAACAAGCTGGGCGTTGAGGCAGGCGCCCATAGTCCCAGCTATTCAGGAGGCCGAGACAAGAGGATCACTTGAGTCCAATGAGTTTGAAGTTGCTGTGAGCTATGACATCATAGCACTCTATCCAGGGCAACAGAAGGAGACTTTGTCTCAAAAATAAATACATACATACAGGCATACATACATACATATATAAAGAATAATCAGGAAGAAAAAACATTTGACAAATTTCAGTAAAATGTTCAGTAAACTAGGTATAGAAAAAAGCTTCCTTAAGCTGATAAAGGCATCTATTTATTACCAAATACCTACAGCTATCACCACACTCATAAAAGACTTTTTACCCTTTTCCCCTAAATTGAAAACATGACAAGAATTTCCACTCTCACCACTCCTGTTCATCAATTATTGCAGAAAGTGCAATAGGGTTAAAAAAAAAAAAAATGAAAGAAAAGGCATATAAATTAGAAAGAAGGGGAAAAACAATTTGTATTTTCAAATATCTGTCTATATATAGCATCCCACAGAATCTATTAAAAAGCTCTTATAACTATTAAGTTTAGCAAGTTATAAGTTAGCTCTTATAACTATTAAGTTTACAGGATCAATATACAAAAATCAATGAATACATGAAAATCTAAACTTCAAAAAAGATTACAATATAGAATAGCACCAAATACGGCATTTTCATATACTGGACCACTGAAGAGGCCTCAAGGTCTCTCTGACCTTCCCACCACCACCACCACCACCAATTCTCCTCAAATTACTGAAGTTTCTTTATCTGCCTGAGATCTGGACCCTCCTAGGATAACAACTGTTAATCTCTTCCTCTTCCTGTAAGACCAGGAATGTGATCACACCAGAACAGATTCTTTAGCTCCTCAGACTTCTTTAAATTCCAAAAGGAACTATGTAACAGTCAATTTTGTTTCCCATCCATTCATCCCCCTTAGTAACCGGATACTGTTCCTCAATGGATTCTCTCTTTCCCTCTTCCCACAAACCATTTTATCAGAAAGGCATATAAGCTTCTGAACCCATTAGAGAGATCGATCTTCATTTTCTGAGGGTTCATGTGTATATACATAAAAATAAATTCGATAACTTTACTCTTATTAATTTGCTTTGTTATGAGTTTTCAGTGAACCTTGTGCTATAGGGACATCTTCCTTCACCCTAACAATCCAATCTACATGCTGTAAACTACAAACACTACTGAAAGAAAGCAAAAATATATAAATTCAGAAATATGCAATGTATATGAACTGAAAGACTCGTTACTGTTAAGATATCTCTAAATTGACATGTAGGGTCAATACAATCTCAATCAAATCTCAGCAGGATTTGTTGAAGATACTGACAAACTGAATCTAAAATATGTATGGAAATGAAGAAGTATTATAGTTGCCAAAAGTTTTGCAGAGGAAAAAAAAGTGGCAGACTCACATTATGGAATTTCAAGACTTACTGCCAAACGAGAATAACCAAGATTGTGGCTTTAACAAAAGGACAGATAGGTAGAGCAACAAAACAGAAAAGAAAATCCAGAAAGGGACTCACACAAATATGGTCAATTGATTTTTGAGATAAATCAATGAAGAAGAGACAGTCTTTTCAATAAATGATAGAACAATTGGACATTCAACTGAAAAAAAAAAAAAAAAAGAGAAACAAAAAAAGAGAAAGGAGAGTGAGCATCACTATCTACAATTCATACCTTATACCAGAGATCTCCAAAATACAGCTCAAAGATCAAATATAGGCCTTGAGCTAAGAAAGTTTTCAACATATTTCAAAGACTGTTAAAAATTGAGTGTGCGACAGAGATGACATGTGGCCAATGTATAAAATATTTACTATCTAGTTTTTTATAGAATTAGACAACCCATATAAAAATTAACTCAAAATTGATTATAAACCTAAATGTAATGTGTAAACCATGACATTTTTAGAAGGAAATATATAGAAAATATTTCTGATCTTATATTTAAGAAAAGGTTTTTAGATAAGATATCAAAAGCACAATCAATAAAATGATAAACTAGACTTTGTCAAAATGTAAAACTTTTGCTCAGTAAATGACATTGTTAAGAGAATAAGACAAGGTAAGTAACATACGTAACAAAGGACCTGTATCAAGAATAAAGAAGGGTGGAGAGAATAAAGAAAGAACTCTCAAAATACCCAATTATTAGGAAAATAAACTCAATTCCAATAAGTGAAAAGGATTCAAATAAGACATTTCTCCAAAGAAGAAATACAAATGGCTAATACACAAATGAAAAGATGTCCAACATCACTAGTTATTAGAAATTCAAAACAAAACCACTATGAAATACCACTTCACACCAGTTACAACACCTATTATCAAAATAGCTGCACCAAAATTAACAAGTGTTGACAAAGAGGTGGAAAAATTGCAACCACTGTGCATTGCTAGTGGGGTTGTAAAATAGTACACCCTCTGTAGAAAATAGTTCAGTAGGTCTTTAAGAATATAAACTTAGAATTCCTGTAAGATCCAACAATTGAATCAGGCACGGTGACTCACGCCTGTAATCCTATCATTCTGGGAAGCCAAAGCAAGTGCATCTCCTGAGGTCAGGAGTTCGAGATCAGCCTGCGCAAGAGTGAGACCTCATCTCTAAAAAAAATAGCCGGGAGTTGTAGTGGGCGCCTGTAGTCCCAGCTACTCAGGAGTCTAAGGCAAGAGAATGGGTTTGAACCCAAGAGTTTGAGGTTGCTGTGAGCTGTGACACCATGGCATTCTAAGGGCAACAAAGAGAGATTCTGTCTTAAAAAAAAAAAAAAAAAGGAAAGAAAAATCCAAAAATTGTATTCTGGGTAGACCTAATAGCTTCCTATGTTGTTCAAGTATTCTTCTTCTTTTTTTTTTTTTTTAAGAGACAGAGTCTCACTTTGTTGCCCTCGGTACAGTGCTGTGACATCACAGCTCACAGCAACCTCTAGCTCTTGGGCTTAGGCAATTCTCTTGCCTCAGCCTCCCAAGTAGCTTGGGACTACATATGCCCACCTCAACGCCCGGCTATTTTTTTGTTGCAGTTTGGCCAGGGCCAGGTTCGAACCTGCCACCTTCGGTATATGGGGCTGGCACCCTATTCACTGAGCCGCAGGCGCCACCCGGTCAAGTATTCTCTCTGAATAAAGAATATGAAAGACAGAAAAATAGCTTGTGTACAATCACAGAGCTAATCTTCAAAATAAAGATGCATGAATTCATCACTGAATAATCAGTCAAGAATCTTTCAATAGTAGTAAACGTTACTTTCAGTAACAGACTTCTACATGGCAAATATGAGACTCAAGAATTATATATGCCTGATGAAACAGGATAAAAAATAAACAAAGAAAAATATGGCTACCATACTTATGCACATTTATAAATTGGACTGATGAAAAGAGGCTTCTAGTGCTTAACCCATTTATGCTTCATGTTGCATTATTAGAGCGTGGGAGTTATTCATATCCTACTGCTCAAGGTCATTGCTGAGGTCTGATTTTTCAAATGTCTGCCTCCTGAGGGTACATGTTACCATGTGGTGCACAGAGTTAGTCACTGCTGCAGACACTGGTATGCTGGAAACTTGTCAAAAAGTGATGTAAATTTTCAGAAAAGTTTTGAAGAATCATCCAAAGACAGGTAAATACAACTTTACTGAACTATATTTTACACTAGTAATTTTTCTCCTACTACTTCTCTACTAGTTATGTTATTGTGGTGTAAACAGAAAATACTAGTTATTATTGTTGTAATTATGGGTTTGATATTTTGCATGTTCCACATTTGGAGCACTAGTCCTCTGGCATTAGGACTAAAAATTTCTTTTTCACTTTATTTAGTAGAAATCATTTTATGAGTCTCAAGATACCTTGAACGCTATGTTTACATGAAATTTTGCATGTTTCACGTTTGGAGCACTAGTCCTCTGGCATTAGGACTAAAAATTTCTTTTTCACTTTATTTAGTAGAAATCATTTTATAAGTCTCAAGATGCCTTGAACTCTAAGTTTACATGAAATGATCAACCTGTTAAAGATATATGACACAGAAGCAAGTGCAATAGTGACTCAACCACCTAAAAATGCTACAATACTTGTTTCTGATGCAAGGACTCAGGAGATGAAGAAGGAGGAACTATAAATCACCTGCCAGATTCTTTGTTGCACACACCTGCATTATCTTATGCAAGATGGCTATTACTCTGAGTCTGTCTCAGAGGATCGCTCATCGAACCTGAAGACAACTCTCTTGATGATCAAGTTCCAGCTACTGCACAGTCTACTGCACAGCAACTTCCTCCATCGAAGTAAAAGGGAGAGAATGACAAAAATTGTTCACAAATAAAGTTGACCTAACTGCACAGCCTGAAACAAGAATTCCATAGGCTCAAGAGATTCTCTTGCCTCAGCCTCCTGAGTACCTGGGACTATAGGCGCTTGCCACAATGGTCTGACTTATTTTTATTTTATTCTTTTTAAATTATTTTTTATTAAATCATAATTTTGTACATTGATGTATTTATGGGGTTTATGGTACTGCCTCGATATACAATGTGAAATGCTTACACTGAACTAAGTAACACATCCATCACAATTACACTCATTTCTTAATAGTTTGGAAATGTACCATTACATCATGCACATTAGGTGAGGTCCCCCCAAATACCCTCCCTCCCCTCATATCCCCCTTCCCTCCCCTCTCTACTGACGTATTTTTAAAGACAGGGACTGGCTCTTGCTCAGGCTAGTCCTGAACTCATAAGTTCAGGTGATCTACCTGCCTGGGCATTCCAGAGTGGTAGGATTAGGGTGTGAGCCACTGCGCCCAACTTGAACTTTTTCTTGATGCTGAGGTCATTATCGTTGAACTCACTGTCACACACTCCAACTTAAATGCTGGAAGTAAGGGTATAAATTTTTGCTTGACTACTTCCGAATTCAAATGTCTTCTGAGAATTATTTTTCTGAATGGCTACCTGTTAGTTCCTAGAAGGTTTATGTTCTGAGAACAAGGAACAGATGTGTATAATGTACTCATTAGTGCTGCCATGAGACAAGACCACTTTGAAACTGTATTTTCCAATCTGAATGTTGCTGACAATACAAATTTGGACCCAGTGGACCATTTTTCCAAATTGCAACCTCTTACAAGCACACTCCATGAGAGACTTATGAAATTTGTTCCAAATAAAACCTACTCCAGCTTCAATGAATCCATTGTTCTTTATTTCGGTCATCATGAATGCAAACAATTTATTAGAGGAAAGCTCATTTGGTTTGGCTGTAAGTTTGGATGTGGTACAACATGTCTGGACTACATTAGCTGGTATCAGGGTGAAACACCATAATACTGGTGAAACACCAAATACTAAACATGAGGAATGTGGTGTTGGCGCATCACTTGTCCTTTAGTTTAGAGACGCATTTACAGAGGAACACTCTGTATGATACCATTTGTATTCGATAACTTTTTCACCAGTATTGCACTTCTTGATAAGCTTAGTTCAATGAGACACCAGGCTATAGGTACAGTGAGAAAAGATCACACTGACAAAGCTCCATCGGAATCAGATGTAGCTCTGAAGAAAAAAGAATGAGGCACATTTTGATTAACTGAATTGATGGCAAAGGCAATACTGTCTACAGATGGAATAACAGTGTTGTCACTGTTGCCTCATTTGGTGCTGCTATCAATCCCCTGTGTCTTGTCCATTGTTATTCCCAGAAAAAGAACATCCAAGTTTAGCAGCCAAATGTGATCAAAATGTATAACCATTTCATAAGAGGCATAGATACAGCTGATGACAACATTGATAACTATCTGGCATCAATCCGTGGAAAGAAATGGTATTCAAAATCTCTCTTTTGTTCTGTTTCAAACTGGTCTTACAAAATTCTTGGCAAATAAAATGATCAAAAATCAATGGATTTTCTAGAGTTTCGTCAACGTGTGGTATGCCACTACTTAAAGACCCGTGGTCATCCTCCAGAATTTGGCCAAAGAGGGAGACCTCAGAAGCATAACACTGGCTCACGTTATGATGGCATGAATCATGCAATAAACAGAAAAAGTAAACACAGTGTGCTGAATGTCATAAGAACACCACTTTTCAATATGAAAAATGTGATGTTGCCTTATATGTGAAGTATTCTGCTGCACATCACACTAAATAGCAAGTATCACCACCTCCTAAGATAAGAAACATGATTTTATTCATTATGTACAATACAGCACTGCTTTTGTCTAGTGTTCCATTTATGGAATGGCACATAATTCAATAATAGATCATAAGAAAATTTTTTTCTCTCCAAATTCTTGTTCCTTCAATTTTTCAAGGTATGAATTTGGCACAAAAAATCAAAAGTTTCACCTCTAGTATAAATGGGTTAATATGATTGTCACTTAGAGAAAAAAGCATTTCAAAATAGAGAAAGAAAAGCTGTAAAGGTCTATCATAGATTATAATGCTGGATTTTTTTTTTTACACTACAAAAATTGACAAAATCATGCCTTTTTGCACTAAAGATAACCATTTCCATTTTACTATCTTATTTTACTCAAAACATTTGATATTTAATAACTAAAATTTTCCTTCAAGGGAGACGTTGAAAATCAATTTCAGAGGTATCAAGGTTAAATAAGGCAGGCTAAAAACAAACATTTACTTAAGACACCCTAAAATAACAGCAAAGGTAATGAAAAGCAACTTAATAACTAACTTAAGTGATAATCAGAAGAAAGTTAAAACAAAGAAGCAATGTGAACAAGGCTTAATAACAAGTTAATTTACCCTGTAAACTCTAGAAATGAGGGTACAAATTATCTTTTAAAAAAGATGAAGCCAGGCTCAGCACCTGTGGTTCAAGCGGCTAAGGTGCCAGCCACGTACACCTGAGCTGGCAGGTGTGAATCCAGCCCAGCCCGCCAAACAACAATGACAGCTGCAACCAAAAAACAGCCAGGCGTTGTGGCGGGCACCTGTAGTCCCAGCTACTTGGGAGGCGGAGGCAGGAGACTCGCTTGAGCCCAGGAATTGGAGGTTGCTGTGAGCTGTGATGCCACAGCACTCTACCCAGGGTGAAAGCTTGAGGCTCTGTCTCAAAAAAAGATGAAGCCAAAAGAGACTGAAAAAAGGCTGAGAGTCTGTTTAAATAACAGCCCCCTCCACGATCATCTCTCACTTCCCTCTCCCTATTGCCAATCACTATAACAACTGGAGATTTACTCTATGAAGAAATGAACCAGAAAGACTCTGGACTCAGGCATTTCAGGTACAGCTGATTGATTTTTCCTGCACTGATAACAGGCAAAGCCTACATAGTAAGTGAAAGTCTATATACTAAATAGTTGAAACCCCTCCTATCCCTCTCATTCAGCTCTAACACAACTAGCAGTGAAACTCTCCAAACTCAACATTGATAGCCAAAGGATTTCTCTCTAGGGAAAATAAATGCTGAACTAAGCAAATATACAACGTCTATGTTTACTGGGAGGATGACAGAGAGGAAATGTTGTATATGGAGAGATAAGAGAATTATAAAAGACATAAATTCTCCTCCTCCAAAGTCAATACATACTATAAATACAGGGAAAAAAACCCATAAGCATGTTTCTTAGACATGGTAACAAATAAGAAAAAAAATTAAATGTGCTGGGTGGTGCCTGTGGCTCAGTGAGCAGGGCGCCAGCCCCATATACTGAGGGTGGTGGGTTCAACCCAGCCCCGGCCAAAACTAAAAAAAAAAAAAAAAATTAAATGTGCTGAACATGTTTACTTCTAAAATATAACAAGGTTGTAGGGCTCCTTTTTCTTTTTCTTTGGTGGGGGGGGACAAAGTCTCACTCTTTTGCCATGATTAAAGTGCAGTGGCATCATCATAGCTCACTGCAACCTCAAACTCTCAAGCAATCCTACTGCCTCAACCTGAGCAGCTAGGACTACAGACATGCACCACCACTCTGGACTAATTTTTCTATTTTTTGTAGAATGGGAAGGTCTCACTCTTACTTGGACTGGACTTGAACTCCTGGCCTCAAGCAACTCTCCCACTTCGGCCTCCCAGAATGCTAGGACTATAGGTATAAGCCACCACACCCAGCCATAAGACAATAAATGTTTTTTAAAAACGCCTTTTGAGAAAATCTGAAGGACTTATGTAAATGGTTATACTTTAAAAGAACATAATTTAAGTAGTATTAGAAATAACAGTAAACAATACTTAAGTAATAAAATAGTCATTAAAGTGTTGAAGACAAGGGGTCCTGCGGCACCTACACAAACACACACACACACATAGTCTTAGCTCTGCCTTTGACTCAGCAAGTAACCTAAAGACTAAGCCTATTTTCTCATCTGTAAAGCAAAATCAATAGAATAACTAATAGTTATGAATGTAGAATTCTTTTTGACAAAAAATCCTCTAAGTTTTATCTTTCTTTAAAAATATGACTATAAAAAAATAAATAAATAAAAATATGAGTGTAGAATGATTCCATCATTCATTTAATTAAATCCATCATCCTTGTACTCTTAGCATCACAGGTTTATTATCTCCTTAACACCTTCTACCTTCACCTGCATAATTCCATTTGTACTACTAATTTTGGTTAACTAATACTTTTAACAGATGAAAAAGGGAAAGCTTTAGCCAACTGAAGTATTAATTGACCCAGTTCTCACCTTACTAGAATATGTATTAATTTAATTTCACTTTATTTCATGAAACAAAAATCTGTAATTACTCTATCTTAAACAACTGAAGTACTGGTATCATTAAAAAAACTATCAGTTATTCTTTATTGGGTATATAAGGATATATAAAAGAAAACACTTTAAAAGCACAGCTTTAGTATGTTTAAGATAACTTTATTTCCAGAAAGTAAATGGAGGGAAAATACAATGTAGGCAAAATACAAAAAAAAAAAAAAAAAAAAAAATTCCTCAATTTATAAGCTTTGGTCTCTCTTTTCTTTAAATACTTTAACCTGGCCAGTTGCAATGGCTCATGCCTGAGATCCTAGCACTCTGGTAAGCCAAGGCAGGAGGACCGCTTGAGGTCAGGAATTCAAGACCAGCCTGAGCAGAGCGAGATCCAAACTCTATTAAAAATAGAAAAAAGTTAGTCAGGCATGGTGGCACATGCCTATAGACCTAGCTACTCAGGAAAGAAGGAACATCACTTGAACTAAGTAAGGAGTTTGAAGTTGCTGTGAGCTAGACTGACACCATAGCACTCTACCCCAGTCAACAGAACGAGAGAATCAAAAAACAAACAAATAAAATCACCAACCCTATAACCTATGAAGCACCTAGAATTGTAGAATTTTGCATTAAACAACATATACTGAATTATTTATGATAAATTTTGAATAGTTTTTCCAGCCAGAACTGTATATATATGTCAATTACATACACATACACACATAAAATAAACTTATAAGCCAGGTACAGTGGCTCATGTCTATAATCCCAGCATTTTGGAAGGTCAAGAAGGGAGAATTGCTTAAGCCCAGGAGCTTGATTTGAGACCAGCCTGAGCAACCTGAGCAACACAGTAATAGCCCTCTGCTACAAAGAATTAAAAAAAGAAAATTAGCCAGGTGTGATGGCACACACCTGTAGTCCCAGCCACTTGGGAGGCTGAGGCAGGGGGCTTGAGTCAAGGAGTTCAAGGCTGAAGTGAGCTAGGATGGCAACACTGCACTTCAGCATAGGTGACAGAATGAAACCCTGTCTCCAAAGAAATAAAAATAAACTGATGTACATCAAATTTAAAATATATATACACATAGATTTTTTTTTTTTGGAGAAAGAGCCTCAAGCTGTCGCCCTGGGTAGAGTGCCATGGCATCACAGCTCACAGCAACCTCCAACTCCAGGGCTCAAGCGAGTCTCCTGCCTCTGCCTCCCAAGTAGCTGGGACTATAGGCGCCCGCCACAACGCCCGGCCATTTTTTGGTTGCAGTCATTGTTGTTCGGCGGGCCCGGGCTGAATTCAAACCTGCCAGCTCAGGTGTACAAGGCTGGTGCCGTAGCCACAGGCGCCGCGCCTACACATAGATTTTTTTTTTAATTATGATAATACTCATATAAACAACTCAAACAACACAAAGGGTAAATAATAAAAATTAAACCCCCCTCTCATCTCTGACCTTTAATATGGTAGCTACTCCTTGAGAAGTAAGGGAGACAGTTCTGGATGAAATTCCTAGGTAGGACACGGGTGTAGAAAGTGATATGATTGGAGCAAAGTAGATCCCTACACCAGAGGCATGCTGACAGACTGCATTTTCCCAACAGTCCACAATAATATTTCTGATCCCATATGATTCTCTAGCTACTTTTTATCAAGAGACAGTTTAATTTCCGTCGCTTGATTCCGAGCATGACTTTGATAGCCTTGACAAATAGAATGCAGTGAAGGTAATATTATGTGACTTCCAAAGCCAGATCACTAAGGGTAATACAGCTATAGTCTGGCTTTCTTTCTCTAAGGATGCTTACTCTTGGAAACCAACGACTAGGCTATAAAGAAGCTCAAAATACAGAGAGGTCATATATAGGTGCTTCAGTTCAGCTAAAATTTCAGGTAACAACCATATGAGCAAGTAAGTCTTCAAATGATTCTAGCCTCCAGCCTTTGAGTCTTCCAGCTGAGGCTGGACACATAATGGAGAAAAAAATAAGCTAAATCTGTGTGAATCCCTGACTCATGAAATCCCCAAGTATAATAAATGGTTGTTTTATGCCATTAAGTTTTGAGGCAAACTCTTACATGTTCACAGTAACTAGAACAAGCTGGTTCTCCCCAGCCCTTCCTTGTCTCCCCAGCCCATCCTTGTCACACAGGCTACTGTTAAACAGCTGTACCGAAGCAAAAGTAGAAAATACTCACAACTGAAAAAAAAAATCAATACGTGTAATATGGACTATACTTTTTAAAAATACAGAAGAACCTCTGTAAGTTGATCAATGGAGGGACTCAAACAAACTGGACAACATACTGAGGGGGTCAACATAATAAATGGCCTAGTAGGAACTAGCCTACTGCACATACATGCAGCGCGTGTCAAATCTATGAAAATTAGGTCAACTGAAGGTTGTTGTCAATATAAGGAAGGTAGTCAACTATGGCAATTCTATTTAAAGAGAACATGCTTTTGGTGAATTGATAATGAATTCATGGCATTAGGGGGACAACATACTCCACAGGTTGGGTACAGCAAATAAATGGCTATGCCAAAGCCACACTGAAAATGGGATTTAAACCTGGAGCAAAAGAAGCCAACTCAAGCTCAGTGATAGTAGGCTTATCTCATGCTTCTGTCCACAGCAAGAAAAAGGCAAGATCTAGTGAAATCATATCAACTCCATTATTACATCTATTTCCCACCAGGAAAAGATACAGAAATAGCTTTTATGGGATAACTACCAGATGGAAAAAAGCAGGCTTTGGCAACAATGCATATTTCCCCACAGGGAAATCTTTCACTGACTCCAATGGCTGACTTTACAAATAAGTCATTGCTTAGTAATCTCCAAAGAAAATGCAGTGGTTGTTGTTCTCAGTGAAAGGATTGATGCTGGCCATGAAGAGAATTTCTGACACTTAATGGACAGGAAAAAAATCAGAGATCTCAAATCCTCAATTAATTTGTGGACTGCCACATATCACTCCATAGATTGTAAAGTATATAACTGGGGAGTAATTCACACAATTTGACATATTAACAACTACACAGAAGCACAAAGCAAATCTTTCGGTTTGAATGGCTTGGGTCCACATATCCAGAGGAATAAATGTACCACATACCCAAAAGGCAATATCTCATAAATACTTGTTCCTTTTAAGTAAGTTTATTCATGGCTTGAGATAATCGTACAGAAAATTACTAGCACCACAGTACTTTTAGCATTCTAGTAATATATTCAACTCTATTGAAAATGACAATTAAATACAGTTAAATATATATCACACATATAAAAATATATAAACATATACAAATATACATTAAATATGTTTTATATAAAATAGCAACTAGATAGTGCATTGATTAGTATTACATTGAGAATATACATCATATTACTGATCAGCAGAAAATTTACTCTAGCTGGAAAATACAACGTTTAGGGAAAAAACTCAAAACCATCTTTTTCCTCTGCTCTCACACTAGGACAACCACCACCAACAGAGACTTCTATGGCCAGTGTGTGTGTGGGGTTTCCTTACACACCAAGTAGCAGACATCAGCTGAGTATCCTATAATTCAATTCAATTCGGACACAAGATAGTCTCACGTCACACTCATTCCCCATACACATCCTCACCCTCTGCCCCACTCAGAGGCCAGCTGTTAAGTGCAGGCTTCCAGACAGTCTTGGACCAGCTTCAAGTTGGGGTTCCCATGACCCGCTCCATGGGTTTGATTAATTTGCTGGAGCAGCTCATAGAACCCTGAAAAACACTAAACATTTATTAACTTATTATAAAGGATATTATAAGGGCAACAGATTAATGTATAAGGCAAGGTAAGGGAGAAGAGGCACCCTTACTCCTCTACTCCTCTTATGCCCCCTTGGTGCATCACTATTATCACACCCCCAGGAACTTCCACATGTTTAGCTATCCAGAAGTTCTTAGAACCCTGTCCTTAAGTTTGTTTTTTTTTTTTAAAAACAAAAACCAGTTATATTATGGAAGAATGGGGGTGTCTTTAAGTTTTCATGGAAACTTTATTACATAGGTACGATTGATTAAACCATTGCCCATTAGTGATCAACTTGACTTTTATCCCTTTCCCCCCTCAAAAGCTGGAGGGTAGGGCTGAAAGTACCAACCCTCTACTGTGCCTTGGTCTTTCTGGTGACTAGCCCCATCCTAAAGATATCAGTCAATCACTGGCATACAAAAAGATATGACTTTGGAGATTCCAAGGATTTTAGGAGTTGTATGTCAGGAAATGAGACAAAGACCAAATATGTATTTTGCAATGTCACACACAGCACAGACTTCTGCAATATTTTAAAACAAGTACAAAACTATAACTTAAAAGCTAAATATTAAATAATACCAAGTTAAAACAAGAGTTATTGAGTTTATATTCCCCTAAAAAAGAATTCTAATAAGTCAATAACAGGAAAAAAGCTTCATTTTCTTATATAAACCGAATACATAAGAGTTTCTATTAACTAGAAATTTTTATGAAGCAGAATTCCCTTCATTTCATATTATTGGCAATCTGTATTTCAACTAGCTATTAATAAAATGCAAAAGACATTAAAAGTTTAACTTTTCAGACAAGCACAATTTGTTGGGTATGTTAGATAATCTCAAAAGTACTTTCCTTTTTTTTTTTTTTTTTGAGACGGAGTCTCACTATGTTGCCCTCAATAGATTCCCATGGCGTCACAGCTCACAGCAACCTCAAACTCTTAGGCTTAAGCAATTTTCTTGCCTCAGTAGCTGGGACTACGAGGCGCCCACCACAACTCCCAGCTATTTTTTTTCTTATTGCTGTTGTTGCAGTTGTCATTGTTGTTAGCAGGCCCGGGCCAGGTTTGAACCTGCCAGCCCTGGTGTATGTGGCTGGCACCCTAACCACTGAGCTACAGGTGCCAAGCCTCAAAAGTACTTTAAATGATCAAATTTCACTACTCTGCAGCCATTTTCCAATGTGAAATGGCTTGGAATTTGACAAACTAGTGATCCTGTTACACAATAATAGGGATAGAAATTTTAAGCTAAAAAAAGGGGTAAATAAGAAAGATTAATATATTACTTAAGGTTTCAAAGTACAAAAATCCTTAGGTAATACAGCAGGGCACACCTCAGAGATATGGCATCATCCCAAAGACTTGGAAATCAAGAATAAGGAATTCTAGTTTGAATATGGAATACATATTAGACACTATTAATTTCGAAATGTTAAAGGTTGGTACTGTGGTATTGTGTATAACATAACAATGGTACTGTGGTCATTTAGGAGATTCTTAGGGTGCTAAGTACTTTTGAGTGAAGCACTACTACTTACTTTTAAGAGGTTCAGGAAAAAAAAAAAAAAACTACCCCACTGAGAGAAAGAAAGAAAAAGCAAATGTACAAAACGGCAACATTAGGTCAATCTAGGTAAAAGGTATGTTACCTTAAAAGGTATTATACTCTTCTTTCACCTTTTCTATAGGTTGAAAATTTTTTAAATGAAAAGGGGGACTACATCCTTGTATATATCAAGACATGCATAAGAATACTCACAGTAATATTTTTTGTGAGAGCACAAAATAGAAACGATCCAAATAAGTACCAAGAGTAAACTGAAAAAGTGCTAGCAGGGACTTTGCCTGACAAATGCAATTAATGTAACCTGGTTCTTTGTACCCTCCATGAATCCCCAACAATAAATAAATAAGCAAATTGTGGTTTATTCACATATAAAAAGGCATTATATAGCAATGAAAATTAACTACTGTTAACACACCACTTGAGTGAAACTCACAAATAACAATGAGCAAATGAAGCCAGACACAAACAGGATTAACAAATCATGTGCTAAGTATTTTAGAGATACCCATAGAAGATCAGGACTGTCAGTTGTCTTTGTTTAGTAAAAGTTTTATTCACAGACAGAACATGTAAAATTATATTTGAAATGTATAAATTATTTAGGAGAACAAATTCCTTTTAGGCACCCTCAAGCACATTTATGAAAACCACCCATACACTACTGATCTACTCTTCTAATCCTAACACAGTGCTGTTTTGTCAACAATGTCCAGTGGACAAAACTTTTTATAGACCCAGTTTGAACACGAATATGCACCTAATACAAATCTGCTTTCAAAAGACTTTCTTAACTGAATGTGACTTTTCAAACTACACTACTACTTAATGGTTCTATTTTCAAAATGTATCTAAATTCAGATGTATACCCAGAGATGACTGAAGAGATATAAAATACTTACATTAACTTTGAAAGCTTGTACAGTGTTATCCAGAAGAAGGATGTTGCAAACCACTTCTGTATGCTGTCTATCTCGGGCCAACTCTGAAGCTCGGACATTGTAGGTTCTGCCAGCAGGCAATCGGAAACGTGAGGTCATTACTGTCCACACAAGATCTAAGTTTAAAAAAAAAAAATCACTAAATAAAAAGAAGATATGATGTAGTTTAAAAGGCACTGTTACTAAATGTTTCTCAATTAAAAGTTAGGTAGAAAATGGTTATAAATTTTGAAACACCAAGATAAACACTGTAGGCAGAGTTCAGATATGAGATACAGTATATTCCCTAAAATAAAATTACCAATTGCCTTGAGGAAAAGTTTTATTTTCAACTATTCCATTTGGAAGACTTAATACACAAAATTTTCAAAAAGTCATATTCCATCTCAAAATATGTAAACTTAGGAGTTACCCAAAGAAGGGGAAGGAGAATATACTACTTTGGGTAATTAAATGTTACTCATTGATGCAGATATTTAAAAATATGACAGAATGACACCAGGAAAGAAGATTATGTAACTTTAGAGGGTCCTTCTCTTTTTTTAAAAAACTTAAGATTTTATAGAAAAATGGAAATTTGGGTTTTTGTTAAAATACAATGCCCTTTATTATAACTATCCTCAAATGCAACCTAACTTTAAAAGTATTATTCTTATTATTCCTAAGAAAAAAAACCAAAATAGAAGGCGGTGCCTGTGGCTCATTGAGTAGGGCATCAGCCCCATATACCAAAGGTGGCGGATTCAAATCCAGCCTCTGCCGAACTGCAAAAGAGAAAAATGGCCAGGGGTTGTGGCGGGCACCTGTAGTCCCAGCTACTCGGGAGGCTGAGGCAAGAGAATCGCCTAAGCCCAGGAGTTGGAGGTTGCTGTGAGCTATGTGACGCCACAGCACTCTACCGAGGGCGATAAAATGAGACTCTGTGTCTACAAAAAAAAAAAAATAGAAAACTTAATGCTATCAATCTTGGCTTCTGAATTTTTAACCTAGGAGGGAAAAATAATAATATTAAGAGAATAAGAATCACACTGATATTAGCAACACTAGATGCTAAAAAACAATGAAGCTATTGCTTCAAAGTTGCAAAAGAAAATTATTTAAAACATAGACTTATATACTTAAGAAATTAACATTCATGGAAACAACAACAACAAAAATACTTTCAGGCATTCAAGGACTTAAACTTTAGAACTCATAAAACTTCTGTTTAAATGACAATCAGAGAAAGAAAATAAACTAAACCAGAAATAGATACAAATATTTGGAATTTTTAAATATGAGTAAGCAAGCTGTTGGCAGTATCTCATGTCTATAATCCCAGCTATTCGGGAAGCTGACGCAAGGGAACTGCTTGAGATCAGGAGCAACACAGAGAGACCACGCCTCTAAAAAATCCTTCTGAGAGGCGCCTGTGGCTCATCGAGTAGGGTGCCGGCCCCATATACCGAAGGTAGAGGGTTCAAACCTGGCCTCGGCCAAACTGCAAAAACAGAAAAATAGCCGAGTGTTGTGGTGGGCACCTGTAGTCCCAGCTACTAGGGAGGCTGAGGCAAGAGAATCGCCTAAGCCCAGGAGTTGGAGGTTGCTGTGAACTGTGTGATGCCACAGCACTCTACCGAGGTGATAAAGTGAGACCCTGTCTCTACAAAAAAAAAAAAAAATCCTCCTAAGTGGCGAGGCAAGGGGGCATGTGGCTATAGTCCCAGGTACTGGGGAGGCTGAGGCAAGAAAACTGTTTAAGTCCAGGAGTTTGAGGCTATAATGAGCTGTGATCACGCCACTGAATTCCAGCAAGCAATAAGAATGAGTGAGCAAAGTAATAATAATTAAAAAAACAGCATTTCAAATTGGTATTTAATAACAGGAGCTGATCTCTTACATACTATTTTTATCAAAAGATTAAAGCTAAAAAGTAGGCCAGGCATGGTGACTCACATCTGTAATCCTAGTATTCTGGGAGGTTGGGGGAGGAGGATCCTTTGGGCTCAGGAGATTAACCTGAGCAAAGCTAGATCCCATCTCTACTAAAATAGAAAAATTAGCTGAATGAGGTGGCGCCAACCGGTAGTCCCAGATACATGGGAGGCTGAGGCAGAAGGATTACTTGAACCCAGGAGTTTGTGGTTGCTATGAGCTAAGACCATGGCACTCTAGCCTGGGCAACAGATAAGATAATATATAGAAAAACCCTCATAGTAAAAGTCAATCTTACATCAAGTATAAAAATAACACGGAGGAAAATACATTTAGTACTTTCACAAGAAGGAGCTAGTCAAGTAAATTTTCCCAATTAAAAGACAGTGATTGGGCCAAGCACAGTGGCCCATGCCTGTAACCCAGCACTCTGGAAGGCCTAGGTGGGTGGATTGCCTGAGCTCACAGGTTTGAGACCAGCCTGAGCCAGAGTGAGACCCTGCCTCTAAAAATAGCCAGGCGGCTCAGTGCCCGTAGCTCAGTGAGTAGGGTGCCAGCCACATACACCAAAGGTGGCAGGTTCGAGCCCAGCCTGTGCCTGCCAAACAACAATGACAACTGCAACCAAAAAAATGGCCGGGTGTTATGGTGGGCACCTGTGGTCCCAGCTACTTGGGAGGCTGAGGCAAGAGAATCACTTGAGCCCAAAAGTTTGAGGTTGCTGTGAGCTGTGATGCCACCGCACTCTACTTAGGGTGACATAGTAAGACTCTGTCTCAAAAAAACAATAAAAATAAAAATAGCCAGGCATTGTGGCGAGCACCTGTAAGCCCAGCTATCAGGAGGCTGAGGCAAGAGAATCTCTTGAGCCCAAGAATTAGAGGTTGCTGTAAACTATGATGCCACAGCACTTTACCAAATGTAACAAAGTGAGACTCAAAAAATAAATAAATAAAAAGCTAGATAAATAAAAATAAAAGACAGTGATAGAGTAGGAAAAAAAGAAAAAAAACCCCAACTGCAGTCTTGAAGACTGCTGTCTTCAAGAAAGTCTCCTCAAATATTATAATATAGGCAGGTAGAAAATAAAAGGATAAAAAAAGACTTAGCATGGAAACATCAATCAACAGCAACAGAAAGAGAAATAACTATATTACTATCAGATAAAGTAGACACCAGAACAAAGAAAATACACAGGAACAAGGGAAAAGATATTACCTAATTATAAAATGGTCAAGACAAGAGACAAAGCAATCTTAAATGTGAACATACCATCCAACAGAGCTGCAAAATATGATTTAAAAACCACATGACTGAAATGACTGTAAGAGAACTTAAGAAAAACATCAATCAATAGAATCTAATAATGATATTTTAGAACACTACCAATAAGAATAGAATACATATAATTTTAAATGCCCATTGAATATTTGCTAAGAGAGACCATATCCTGGGCCATGAAACAATTCTAACCGTATTTAAAAATCAAAATCATTCAAAGTGTGTTCTCGGAGAATAAAGGAAGCAAATTAGAAATCAGTAACAGAAAGATAACAGGAAATTCTCCAAACACACAGAAACTATAGAGTTAGAGTTTATGTAATTCATAGGGCAGAGAGGAAATCTCAAGAAAAATCTAAAGATACACTAAATTGAATACACATGAAAATACAACATATCAAATTTGTGAGGCACAGCTACAGCAGTGCTGACAGGGAGATCTGTAACTATATATATACAACAGAAATCAGAAATCTAACTTCCACCAATTACTCTCACAGTGCATCTTAGAAGGGTACAGGTGAATCTTACTAAAATGTAGACTATAAATGCCTGCACATAATAACGAAAAAATGCCATGAAAGCTATGTCAACCAGTTCGATGAAAATATTTCAAACTGTATATAAAACCAGCACATTGTACCCCATGATTGCATTTATGTACACAACCATGATTTAATAAAAAAAAAAGAAAGACAGAAATCTAACTTCCTTCCTCAAGAATCTAGATTAGAAAGAGCAAGTGAACCCACACCAAACAGAAATCAATGAAATTAAAGACAAACAAAAACAAATCAATGGGGGTGGGCTAGATCTTTGAAAAGATCAGTAAACATAATAAACTTCTATCTAGCAAGACGAACAAAGTTTTTTGTCACAAACAAATGACTAACATTAGGAATAAAATAGAGAATACTATATAGACCCTGCAGATGTCTAAATGATAATACAACAAACAATGTACACATTAAATGTGACATATAAAATGAACTAATTCTTCAAAAGGCACAAACTACCAGAACTCAACCAATATAAAACAGATAATTTAAATAGTCCTGTAACTATTTCAAAATTTACAATTCTAAAACTTCTCCAACAGAATCTTCAGATCCAGACGGTTTCATGGGAAAAGTCTAACAAATATTTAAAGGAAAAAAAAAAATTAACACAACTTCTACATAATCTCATCCAGAAAGCAGAAGAGAAGGGAATACTTCTCAACTCAATTTTAGATGATCAGTATTATCCTGATGGGAAAAAACAGGCAAAAACATAAAAACAAGAAAACCTCATGAATATAGACACAAAATCCTTAACAAAATATAAGAAACTAGAATCCAGCAATATATAAAAGAAACTGCATACTATCACCAAGTGTGTTTTATTTCAGAGATATAGCAAAATGTAATCCACCATATTAACAGACATAAAGGAAAATGATGTTACCTCTTCAATGCAGAAAAGCATCTGACAAAATTTACCACTTATTCATTATAAAAATTCTTGAAAACTAGAAATAAAGATGAGATAGGAGGTCAGAATAGGAAACACAGTGACTGAGTGAGTAAGCAAGTGAGAATGGAAAAAACAAAGAATAGTAAACACAGATGGGATATGATAGGAACAAAATTAGGGTCACAGCTCGGTGAGAACAAAACCTATAGTCAAACTACTGTGGTAACCATTATAGGAACACCTTGTTTACTCTAGTTTGGGGAAGACTCTATGGAGGACAAGAACAGTCCTTATAGTGAATCTAACTTCATTACACCATTACCAAGTATTACTGCTCCCTGAATAGGCTTTGGAAGCCATGATACTTCTGGCCAGAACAAATAATATAGAAAAATACTCCCCCTCCCACATTGAGTGGAGGGGAAGAGATAACATTTTCATTGGCCAGGGAGGGCAACACAAAAGTTGAAGTCGGAAGAAAGAGGAGTCCCTAAAGACCCCCACTATTTATATGGACGCATGCCTGCTCCTACCCCTCTTCTGCAGTGTACTATCACTCACTAATCTTTCTTGACACCACCCCTCCATGTTTGGAGGGGTACTTGCTTAACAACCTTCTTTCACTTTGCTCTGCTACTTTGGTGTTTGTTTTCAATCCTCCATCTTCAAATAAAAGGACAAAGGAAAATGACATGCCAGTAACAAAGGGACCTTCCTCAAGTTGATAAAGAATATAGGGCGGGCTCCATGCCTGTAATCCTAGCAGTCTGGGAGGCCAAGACAGGTGAATTGCTTGAGCTCAGGAGTCTGAGACCAGCCTAAGCAAAGCAAGACCCTGTCTCTAAAAATAGTCAAGGTTTGTGGCAAGCGCCTATAGTCCCAGCTTCTCAGGAGGCTGAGGCAAAAGAATCTCTTGAGCCCAAGAGTGTGAGAATGCTGTGAGTTATGATGCCACAGCACTTTACTGAGAGCAACAGTAAACAGTCTCAAAACAAATAAACAAAAGAGAATATCTATACAAAAATCCATAGCCCACATCATACTTAACAGTTAAATCCTGAATGCTTTCCCCCTAAAATCAGGAACAAGACAAGGAAGGATCTCACCATTGTTATGCAACATAATACAGTAAGTCCTACCCAGTGGTATGAGGTAGAGGTAGAAAAAAAAGGTGGGGGAGGGGAGGAAAAGAGAAAAAAAGGCAAATAGGAAGAAATAAAATTGTCTGTATTAGTTCTAGAATACCTAGATTCTAGGTGATTGAACAAAGTCTCAGGATACATCATATACAAAAATCAATTATATTTTGACTGGAATGAATATGTGGAATCAAATTTAACATGTAATAACAATTTGTAACTGCTAACCAAAAAGTGAAATGTTTAAGTATAAATCTATTAAAACACAAAGAACTTCTACGTCAAAAACTATAAAATGCTAATAAAAAAAATCAAAGATCTAAATGAATGGAGAGACATAACCATGTTCATGGACTACAACACTCAGTAAAGATGTCAATTCTCTCCAGGTAGGTATACAAGTTTAATACAATTTCTAACAAAACTCCAGTAAAATTCTTTTGTAGATAAAGAGATTATTCTAAAATTTATATGGAAAGACAAATGAATCAGAATAGCGAAAATAATTTTGAAAAATAAAAGTGGGAGCAATTCTATTCCCACTCATAAAGAATAAAGTAGAAATCACATGCTCAGGTTTTAAGGTGGTTTTTTTTTGAGACAGTCTCACTCACTGTTGCCCCAGGCTAGAATGCCATGGAGTCAAAGCTCATAGAAACCTCAAACTCCTGGGCTCAAGAGATCCTCTTGCCTCAGCCTCCCAAGTGGCTGGGACTACAGGTGTCTGCCACCATGCTCGGCCAATTTTTCTGTTTTTTCAGTAGAGACAGGGCCTCACTCTTGCTCAGGCTGGACTCAAGGTCAACTCATCAACCTTCCTTAGCCTCCCAGAGTGCTAGGATTACAGGCATGAGCCACCACACCCAGCCCAAATTATTATACAGTGGTAGTAAGCAACATGTGGTAATGGTAGAGAAGAGACATAGATCAGTGGAACAAAACCAAGTTACCACACAAGTACGGCTAACTGATTTTTTAATAAAGGCACAAAAAACGATTCAAGAGAAAAAGTGTGGTCATTTTAACAAATGGTCCTAAGCCGGGTGTGGTGGCTCACGCCTATAATCCTAGGACTCTGGGAGGCCAAGGAGGGTGGAGTGCCCTCAGCTCAGAGGTTCATGATCAACCTGAGTCAGAGTGAAACCCCATCTCTACAAAGGGGGAAAAAAAAAAAAAGAAGCTGGGTATTATGGCAAGCAACTGTAGTCTCAGCTACTTGGGAGGCTAAAGCAAGAGAATCCCTTCAGCCCAAATTGGAAGTTGCTGTGAGCTATGATGCCATTGCACTCTATTGAGGGCCACAAACTGAGACTCTTCTCTCAATAAAAGGAAAAAAATAGGTCCTAGAGCAGCTGGATATCCATACACAAAATAAAAAATGAACCTCAACCCAAACTTCACACCTTCCACAAAAATTACTCACAGAATCAGACTTAAATATAAAACTTAAGATTAAAAAAATGTTTAGAAGACAACAGGTAAGAAAATCTTAGGAACACAGTATGGTGAAGTTAGATCTGACACCAAAAGGATGATCCTTAAAACCAACAACAAAAATAAAAATTCAAGAGACTGAATATTTCATCAAAATTTTAAAATGTTTACAAATCATCTATCTGACCAAGAGCAAATATTTAGAATATAAAATGAACTCTCAAAACTCAACAGTAAAAAAAAAAAAAAATCCAATTAGACAAAAGGCAAAAATCATGAAAGGATGTATAATATCATTAGCCATCAGGGAAATCCAAAGTAAGGCCACGACGAGGTACTGCCATACACCTACCTATCTGAACAGCCAAAATAAAAATCAGTGGCATTTTGGTAATGATCCAGAGGCACTGGATCTCTTTGACTAAATTCTGAAACAACTATATACATTGAAATATCCTAGTATAAATGGGTGGGGGATAGGGTAGGAATATTAAGAATAATGACTGCGCAGTTAGGGTTTCTACTCGGAGAGGGAGAATTGATGCAGGACATCTGGTGCCCTAGCCAGCTCAGCGGAGCCGGCGGACCTGCCGCCTCCTCCTTGGCGGTGTTGGTGCTGCTGCAGCCAGCTGAGGAACCATCGGGCACCCTAGCCAGCTCAGCGGAGCTGGCGGACCTGCCGCCACCCGGTGTTGGTGCTGCCGCAGCCAGCTGAAGAGCCAGCAGGCTGGATGACAGGCAAGAAGGGAAACCTTCAACCCCCACTGGAGGCTCCAATAGCCAAAAAGGACAGACAACTGCCGAGGAGACACCTGTCCCTTGGTGTCTCCTTCACTTTACATTTAGGACTAAATGTGGAACCCCCATTTCCTATGCTTAGGTCAATTTCTTGTGAATTTCCTAGGCCTCAATTCCATGAAT
>CAUYRH010090685.1:0-14221 GCA_963574655.1 Perodicticus potto
CAAATGTCTTCATACAATAACTAAGAAAATGCCATGAAGGGTATGTTAAACAGTTTGATGAAAACATTTCAGATTGTATATGAAACCAGCACATTGTACCCCTTGATTGCACTAATGTATGCAGCTATGATTTAATAAAAATAAAATAAAATAAAACAAGAAACCTAAATTCCACTTTTTATCATCAACCACACAGAGTGAACTACCTCCATTCTCTCCACTATCTTCCAAGTCTGGATAATATGGTAAAAATTCCACCTGCACCATCTGTCCCCTTTACCTACCTCCTTCTAAGACTTTAGTTCCTAACTGTGGCTTCCTTGATCTCTGCTTCAGGGTACATAGTCGCTGTCCTCCCCTCCACCCTGTCTCTCCCAACAAGCAGCCTTCTTCAAGCTCCTTCTGCTAGTATAGCCAGACACACAGACAGCTGAGGCTTGTCTCCTGGAGGAAGAATGGCAAGCATGCTCAGTCCCCCTCTCAGGTTCGTACTTTTGGGTACCATCTTTGTGGTAATCCTGTTACTTCGCGGGTTTACTATAGCTGCTGGTAGACTTCTCCAGATTCTGAGGATGACTATTCTCTTCACAGGTCCCTCTATTCCCCCATCATGTCCTTCACTGTCACAGCATCATCCATTGGCAATTACCAGAAAATTACAACCAATCATCATCAGCCCAGTGATTCCAAGACATCAAGTTATAAGCCACCTAGGAACTAAAGAAGATAATATCCAAGGATACTCCTCACATTTCTCCAGCTTATGGCCAACATGAAGCAACTGATTGCGTGCCCCAGTGTATGTGCATGTGAAGCCTGGTTTTTCATCAACGAGAGTTATGTTCCACTCTTGAAAGGTTATAGGGCACTGTCAGCAGCCTGAAGAGATATCCTTGGAATATAGTCCTTCCTGACTCCCCCAAATAATGTCACAGAGTGAGTCCCACAATTTGCATTCTCTCTAGTAAGCAGACGCAGAAGAACATTCTGTGACAGCAAGTCCTATTTTTCCTCTCAAACGCCAAGGACCAAACTGAGGTGGAAATAAGTGGTCGAAGCACGTTTCATTCAACCTCTAAAATTCGGCAGAAGCAAGTCTTCACTGATTTTCCTCCTCTCTCTCTCTCTAAACGTGTTCAGCAGGAGGAACTACTAATGACACAAATGAGAAGAAAGATGCCAGGTGGAGGGACACAGATGAGGTAAGACAGCACAACGCCCACGTGCAGAAAGAGAGGAATGAGACTCTCCCCACCAAAGTGAAACAAGCCATAAAGACTTATCAGAATTCCTACAGAAACACTTCTCATTCTGCTATACAAGACCCTAAAAGTGTATTTCCCTAAATGTACTTCAACTGGCCGACATCATATTCCAGTTAACCAGACACTTCTTTTCCATAATACTGTGCTGATTACCATTCCAACTACCTGAAATATCTTTCTCTGGTATCTTCTAAGATCAAATTATCCTTTGACCCCCTAATAAATAACTCTTTCCATTTGGGAGCCTTTATTCCTGCCTGTAAGCTAGCTCTCTTGGGATCACTCTGGCTCGTACAATGTTGGGTAATGCAACCCTCCATTTAGCAGGGTAACTATAGCTGTGAGACCCTAGGTCGATCACCTAAACTTTCTGGGCCTCAATTGTCTTATTTTTAAATGGGGATAAAAAAAACAATACATGTTTCACTGTGTTGTCACAGAAATTAAAGGAGTTAATTGATGTGAAGTGCTTAAAAGTGCTTGGCATATAGTTAGTGAGTGCTCAACAAATGCCACAGTTTATCACACCTTCTAGTGCTTGATCACATGTTGGCCTGAACAACTTGGGAAAAGATTCACAAATGCCTCTTCTGTTTCCTCAACAAGACTGGACACTCTTGGAGGATAGTTGTTATGCCTAAAACCTATTTGGGGTACTCCAAAGCTGTGCATATGACAGAGTAATCAAAGAGTTGCAAACGAGCAATATCACTGAGTAACTACTATGTGTTAGGCAAAGCAACAGATGGTGAAGAAAGAAGAAGGCACTGGTTTTGAGGATCTTACTGAGGGGCTAAAGGAGAAGTGTAGTTTAAGCTAGAAACTAGTTTCTAAATCAACAGACCTGCTTTTCCTATGCCTGTCCCAAAAGCCTTTGGGAAGAGGCTGGTGGCATGCTTGTGTTTGTATTGAACAGAGCTACTGATATGTTGAACATTGTGTTTTGATTAAAAATTAATAGCTGCTTTTGACCCACATGGATTAATTTCACTTTCTCTAAGTATCCCCGTAATTGACCAACTACCATTTAAACAGAGCAAACTACTCCCTCCACCAATGTTCAAACTCCTTCCTCCATCTCCATGTTGTATTATCTGAGTGTTTTAATAGACTATTTCCATACTAGCACGATGAAATTAATTACTCAGTAAACACACAAGAACAAAGGTGGGAGGTGTGCTCCATGTGGTGCAAGGCTGAGTTCAGTGTACCAAAGAGCAGTGGATGAAAACTTGAGGAAGGGGAAAAAGATCTACCATCACAGCCTTAAAAGACTGACAAGTGCAGTTCTAGTCAATTAATTGGCACTCCTGAACTTGTCAGCCATCAGAGGCTGCTCAATGTGCTGATCTACTGCAGTTTGGCAAAACTCCTTGATAACTCCCTGGACTGTGCTGGCAAGGTTATTGTAATAATAAGCTAGACAAAGTCCACTCACTGTGCATTACAACATGTGCTCTAATGCCCTAGCACAGGGCATGAAACTCCTTCTCATGCTAAAGTCAGAATGTTAAATAGGAAGACTGTGTTGTGACCAAGTGTTATAAACAGAAAAATACAGCTGGGCCCTCAAGGATTAAAAACTTTGCCTTCTGCTGGGGTTTTCTGCAGCTTCTAGATTTTATTGGTTGAGTGTTTCTATCCTCATTCTTTTTAAGGCCCTGCCAAAGTGAGTGAACAGGAACACTGGGCCTTTATTGTGGCTGGAGCACTCCAAGAAACCTCTACTAGAGATGGGTCCAAAACAGCTTGCTGCCCTGAAATAGGAGATGTTTATACCTGCATCCCTCTTTCATCTGGAGCCGTCCAGGTCTACAGCTTTCCAATCAAAGTATTTAAAACCAACCAAACCTGTCCATTCAAAATTTAGACGTAGGAGTTGGAGAACCAAATGACTGATGATTGATTTTGTACTCCTCAATAGATTTTTTTTAAATAGCAAGATCCAGTGGCTAGGAGAGCTACCATCTATCTCCTAGTTGTACGTTAACACAACCATAGCACACAGAGAAGAGCATAGGAAATGGTATTTTTTTTGAAATCTGAAAGTACCCTTAGAAATTATTTATTTGCTTAGTTTTCTCTCCCAAGATTTTATTAAGAAAATGTTAAAATATGTAGAAAAGTGGAAAAAATTTTATAATGAACACTCATCTACCCACTGCTGGCATTCTGCCACTGCACTCTACTTGCTTTATCATATATCTGGTCCCATCTAGCCAGCCCATTACTTACCTATCAATCTATCTTCTTTTTAATTGCCCCCTAACCTCTTTTCTTTTTATAGAACTCTTTAAAAAACACATTCTAAATCTCTTTTGAGAAGACTAAGATATAAAACAGATAATAATCAAGATACTCTGGTTGATGCAGGCCTCTGATGTCCTGATGACCCATGCTCACCTCCATCTGTCTCAGGTGCTAGGGAAGACACTAGAAAATGATGGAGAATGCCTCACTTACCAAATGGGCCACCGAGACCCAGGAAGGGTCTGCCACATCCTTGCAATGTGTCCTAGAGCAATTTATCTCATTATGCACCAGTATTTTTAGTTGTAAAGAGGACAAGATAATTACACAAAATAATGCAAAACTAGCAGCAAATTCCTGGCACACGGTAAGAAGCGCAAACACTCTCTAAATGTTACCTGTTATTATTTGATATGATCATTATTATTATTGATAACATTATTATTATCACCACAGTGTTTCAGAAAGAATGATGTACAACTTCAAATAGGAAGAGCAGGTAAGAGGAAAAAGGCTGGAAGCCTGAGGGTGAGGGACGAGAAACTCAGATTCTACTGCTGAGCCCCTAATCAACCTCCAATAACTTAGCCAAATTCACAGTGGTACACAATTGAGAAAAATCTCTGTGACTCCCAGCTCTTAAAGGGGTGGTTTAAAGATTAAAAGGGAGGTTAAGTATGAACATGTTTGGGGAGCAAAATTTCTGCATCAATTTAAGGCATTCTTATTATTTTTGAAAGTGTTGTCCCAGAAACCAATGAGCTGTGACAGTTGCTGTAGCCCCTGAAAATAAGACTTTCTTTCTTTTTTTTTTTTTCTGGCTTTAAACTACCCAAATTGTTAAGGGTGACTTTTCCAACACTTATATTACTGCCATCATCTTCCCTAAACAAAATCTCATCACCTTGTTTGTCCATGAACCAAATCAAATCTCCTAACTAATCCAGTGAGTTTTCAAGGTCCTTTATGACCTGGCACTCAAATGCCTTCTTAGACTTACCTGTCAGCCCTTATCCTCTTCCCTGCCCAAACTCATGGCTCGTACCTGCCAGGTGTACTAACCCCCCAGTTTTTCTCTGGGCATACCGTACCATTCAATGTGTCTGTGCCTTTGCAGAGTGGAGAAACACAGGACTGACTGGGCTAAGCACCACACAGTCATCTTTGAGGGCTTCTCACATGAAAGCACTATGGTATGAAGACCTGGAACCACACTTTTCAGATACCGAAATGGAGGCAGAGAAACTTATAAGCCAGGGCTCACGGCTGGTAAATGCCAGAGGCCTGATTTGAATGATGTGTACCAGAAGCCAAAGCAGTCCTTTCCTCCAGACCAGGCTGCCCTTGCTTAAGCAGCCTGCTTCCTTCTCTGGTGGAAACCCCTCAGGACATGGTCCTGCTGCCACAGTTCTAGGAATCCCTCCTTGTCTCCATTCCCTCCTTGGACCTTCTGTGGCACTTCACACAGACTTCTGGGGAATTAGAGAAAAGATACAGCAATAGGGGAAAGTGGGCAGGTTTCAGAACTGGGTAGCCCTGCTTTGTACCAATAATATCCTGCTTTTGAACTTCACTGGCCAGGGGGCAATCCCCTCATTTGTAGGATGTGAAGAATCATGCCTCCACCTCATGTGGCTATGAGAATGATTTAATAAACTAGTTAATACCCGTATGGTGCCTGATACATGAGGCTGCTTGGTTAGTGTTAGGTCCTCCACCCTTCCTGCAGAATTTTTATTTTCCTGTCACAAAGACTGGACCCATGGTCATGAAACAGTGAGAGCATATTGAGGGCGGGGGCTGGCTTTGCCATAAGGACTATGAGCTCCTCTGCCACTTAGTCTGGCTCTGTTGTCCTTGGATTACACTAGAGGGGGTCTTACTGAACCTACAGTAGGACCTATACCGTGTACCCAAAGGAAGCACCCAGGTCCACATGCCAATTCCTAGCCTGTCACCTCTAAGCTGTAAAGGAGCCTGGGGAGCTCCTGTTATTACTTCAGTTTGGGAGGTAATTAAGCCCAGGTGATTGGGTTTTGCAAAAACAAATAGTTCCTTGTCTGAGATTAGATTTAGGTTACACTCTGGGATGGTGCCCAAAAAGTAACCTAAAACACTGTTAAGAATGTCTTCTCTGAACACTGCCAGCCTAGAGTTTTACAAGAGCTGGGGCTCACTTTGAGCCTGGACTACTACTGCTCAGCTATGGGACTGGTGACTTGGGGCCTGAAGTACATGAAAAGCCACTAATGGGCAAGGAACTTTGCAGAGAAACACAGTCAGTTTACACTCAGAGTTGAGGGTACCCCTTCTGGGAACCACATACCTTCCATTTTTCCTGGACTCTTGTTCCAGAGTCTTCCTAACCAAGAACTACATTGCACCTCAATTTCATGACAGGTCAAGAAACATCATTTTCCCACCATTAAGTACCATGCAGAAGAAATCTGTTACCTCAGAATCTAGCAAGGGAAAAGCAGAAAAAGGCCCATGACTAAAGACTTAAAGAAAAATGTGGGTTTTTGTAATACTTGTTTACAAAAAGAATACGAATAGGGCATTTGTCCTTTCTCACTTTAAATGAGACTCAGTCTTAGCTCTTCCTGTGTAGGGGAACCACACAGCCCAGCTACTGAGAGGAGTCCTGCGCTGTCATCTGTGTGGAATGCCTACATTTCGGCTGTTCCTGATGAGGTCATGTTGGGAGGAGCTGCAGAGGGACAGGCAGCTGCAGCAGCCTTGACTACTTCCTACATGTATCAGGGTTGTCGCCCTGAGATCTCTCGCATTTCATGTGCAGGGATGGAACAACTCTGTGCTAGCCTCCTTGGGTCAGCATGTTGTATTCAGGCTGTTCATTAAGTTGAACAGTCAAGAAGCTGTTCAACAAATTCTAACAGGACAATATAAGCACCCACCAGGCAAAGAAATGGCTTTTTCATATTTGGGTTTATTCCTAAGGCATGATCCCTGAAGAGAAATTCCTGAAAAAATTCCCTACTATCTGCCTTGCAAAATTAAGGAAGCCTCAAAAGGAAGGTGGAAGACACCCTCCCCTTTTCCTTCACCTGAAAAAGCAACTACTTCCTGTTTAAGGATCAGAAAAAGAGAGTAACACTTTACCTGCTAACAAAGCCCGGCCACTTGGCAGCCGTCCAAGAACCTAAAGCGAAACCCTGAATTTTGAAAACATAATAGACAAGAGAGTCAGCTTAAGAAAAGATTTCATCTATCAGCTAACAAGAGGCTGGGGTCATGAAGTAGAGTATTCTTTATACTTGAGAGACGGTGCTAAAAATCTCAGAAATGTACCAGAAGGAGTGTGTATGCGTGCGTGCGTGCGTGTGTGTGTGTGTTTGTGTGTGTGGAGACAAAGCCCTTAGCATGTAATAGAGGTTGCCATTTCAAGGAGGCTTATCATTCCTTCTGACATCCTGACAGAAATGTATAATATAGAAGTTTAGCAGTGTGGGCAGGTTAAATTATATGAGGCAGAGGAAATCATTTCACTATGAATCGAATCATTGCTGTGGGCCATTTCAGGCTGTGCTGCTGGCTTCTGGGTCCCCACTGGCTCTGGAAAGAAGGGTGGCCTTGGGTAGGTGTGGGTCGAAAGGGATTTTGGGATCCAGGGTTCATGTTTACTAAGTAATACCCTTGGAAGGGGAATTCAGCTGTTGTCAGGCTTTGTGCTCAGCCTTTACCAGAACCATCTCACTCTCTTGGAAACTTGAGGATTGTGGCGAAAGAGTCGTTGGAAATCGAGGGGACACTGCGAGTCCAGTGGGTGCTTGTTCCAGCAAAGCGCTCTGTTCTCCACATTTCCCTACCCCTAGGAATTAACAAAAATGCTGCTCAACGAAATGACTTGGGAGCATCTGAAGGGCCTTTTAATCATCAGGGGACAATTAAATTACATACAGTAAAATTTGAGTTAAGCATATTGAACTGCAGCTTGAGTCTTTCAAAGTCAGGCATCAGCATCTCTGTATGTGACGTGTCCCTGTTCAACAGACGAGCTCATTACCCACTGTGGTTGGCCCCACACAAACGCCACGGTCCATCTACACAGCTGAAAAAGCTAGATATCAAGGCACCTTTTTCTCACCAGGATAAAAGGTACTTATCTTTCCACTGTATTTTAATTATACTACTTGAGGACTAAAGAACTTTAAACTGCTTCTGTGTGATTTTTGCGATGGAGCTCCCTGGTGCACTCAGAGCCATCCCTTCTGAGGCCTGAGAAGTTGCTCCCACCTCCCTCACAGTGAAGGAGCATGTGCCTGAGGTATGGTGTGGACACAAGGAAAAGAGACATCTTTAATGAGGCAGTGGCCACTAGACACCACCCATGGCAAGCAATACTTTGACACACTTAAATAATCCCACTAGGTGGGCAAAATGATCCCCTTTTACAGATGAGAAAATGGAGGTCCAATCACATAGCTGGTAGGCAGAGCCCCAGGTCTATACTCTTTACTGAGCTGCCTGGGAAAAGGCAAAGTAAGGTTCTCTCCTCATTCCCAGAGCAGCACTGCTCACTTCACTTCAAGCTCACTATCCTCCGCATATGCCTGGTATTTCACACATATTCCTTTTTTGAGGTGGCATTTGAAAAAACTAGGACCCTTAATAAACTGGCCTAACAAAGCACCTGCCAAAGATGCCTTGGCAAGTGACGATGACTTCTTAAACTCTTCTCTCTGGTAACTTCTGTCCCAAAGGCAGGATGCAGAAAGTTGCAGCAAGGGCTGGAACAAATCACACTTCATGCTCCAAGGCCTGCCAGCTGACACGTGTAGCCAGGGGAAACCAAGTTAAAAAATCAACATCCAGGGTGGCTGCACGGGGAGGAGAGGTCACTGAAGGGAGGTAGGGAGGGAATGTGAGTGGGGTGAAAGGGTGTGAAAGGCAGGGACTCTGCCAACCATAGTGAGCACCCACCTCCTGTAGCCAGGATGTTGTCCTGCCAATTCTCAGCAGAGGCGTGTGCCTGGGCCACTGCCTTCAGTCACAGTCCAGCCCTACTAGTGGCTCCCTGCCCCTTCTAAGTTCTTCCATCCTCTCCATGTGGTGTGCAAACATAGCTGATGTTGGTGTCTCTGAGAACTTTACAGTAAGTGAGCATTAATTAGTACTAAATGACAACAGAATTTTTCCCAAATTACACATGACACTCACGTTAAAAGGATAGATGCTATCACAGTGACTACCAAAAGAATTTACAATGATTTGCAAACAATAAGAAGCAAACTGTCTTTAAGTATGAGTTCTCTTTAATGTAAATAAAAGCTTTTAGGCATAATTGCTAATTACAAGAACAATTTGGCCATGGGCTACATAAATCTTGTATGAAGACAGATGTGTTGGGAAGTGGCTAGGGGCATGGCAAGTAAGCCAGTCTGACTGTCGGGTTTCTGTGTTGGTTAGGAAGGAAGCCAAGGGTTTTTTTTTAACACACTACCACATGCATACATACAAAAACTTGTGCATAGATGTCTTATTTCACCCTCAGGACAACTCTGTAAGCTAGGTATTAATATTGCACTAGTTTTCAATCTGAGGACACTAAAGTCGACTGACAAAGCTCACGTAGTAAGTGGCACAGACATTATCCAAAGCAGGTTTTCTTGACCCCAAAGCTCATGGTTTTTCCCTGTCACTTGTGTATTTGTTAGGCTGGCTGTCCATCAGAACTCCAGGGGCACTTTTGGAAATACAGATTTCTGCACTCCACCTGGAATCTTCTGAACCAGAATTTCCAGGGTAATGCCAAAGTGGTTCTCCATGCACAGCATTCTGGCTGGCCATGATGCAGACAGGTGGAGGCCACCTCCTTTCCAAGCTCAGCTGAAGTCCCACATTCCTACTGAGCCCCTGACCAAGTGTTGTACTTCTTCTTTGGTTCTGTGGGCCAGGTCACTCTTGGTTTGCTAACAATTTGATTAGATGACGGAGCTAGGGCCTGGCATAAGTTTTCTGGGCATCTTTGCTCTCCCCACTTCAGTCCTTCCCATGGCCACCAGGAATGGAGTGATCCAGGGCTTCCCATAAGCATAAGTGGAAATAAAGCTACACATGTAGGGACCTCCTCCCACCTACTCTGGTTCAGAAATATGACAGGAACCTCACTACTACCCAGAACTCACCTGCCATTCTCCATTGGCTACTGGTATTACATATTGGAATGCAGAGACAGCAGGACCAACATCAGCACCAAAGGCATGTTCCTAGTCAGAACTGGAAAATGAGCATAACCAAATAACAACCACCCACTAGAAAATGTATATGTGAGCATCTGTGGTGGGGAAAGGGAAGTAAGGAACCAGCAAGGGAGCGCAACTTCCTAATCCTGGTTCCAGGCTGTGAGGCAGCGGTGGGCTCTGTTTCCCAGAGACAACAGAAACAGCAGCTGGCACTGCAGTGACTTTTTAGAGCTCAGAGCACTCCTGTAGGTTGCATTTCACCTCTTCATCACAACATAGGGAGGTAAAAATTCTTACTGAGGGTCTGGCGAGGCTCAATGATTTACTTAAAGTCACACCAACAGTTGGTTATGAGTTCTGCGCCTTCTGAGTCCAAGACCACACTTTGAACTTCATAGTGGATTCCAGAGCCAGGCAGAGAGTTGGAACTCAAAGATGGTTTGTTAGTGTGACTAAAGGGGGAAGGTTTAACAGAGATGTTCAAACAGCCTCACCTTCACAAAAAAGACAGGAAACTCATTCAGGCTTTGCAGTCTGACCACACCAGGAGGTCTGAAGGCCCACATCTTGGTGGCAGTCACTGTTGTTTGACACCCACAAGCCATTTCCATCACTTCTTGCTAACAGAACTGTGTAAGACAGCACAATGCCAAACTGCAGGGCACAATCATGACGGATCATGGAAATCCTCCCCCATCTTTGCCAGAGACTTGTGCTTCCTTTCTTCCTTACACTTAGGACTGTTCTAGCCAAGGATACTTAAAGGACTCTTGACCATTTACGTCCACCTTCTATGTGTTCTGCAGGGACCTGTGAATATTATTTTTTGAAGAAAAAGGGTCTTTTCAGATGTGATTCAATTTAGGATCTGGAGTGAGGAGATTATCTCAGATTATCTGGATAAACCTTAAATGCTATCACAACTTGTCTTTACAGAAGAAAGCTTAGTTAGACACACAGATGAGAAAGCCACGTGATGCAAAGATTGGAGTGATGCTACCACAGCCAAGGAGAGCCAATGCTGGTAGTCCCTAGAAACCAAGAGAGGCAGGGAACGCTTCTCCTCCTAGCCCTGCTGACTTTGATTTTGGCCCAGTGAAACTGGTATTCATATTCTAGCCTCTAGAACTTAAAAAAAAAACAAAAAACTTTCTGTTGTTTTTAGCCACCAATTTGTAGTAATTCCTTACAGCAGGAAACTAATACATCGAAAAAGCCATTGCTAGGTATTCTGTTACTTCAGCCAGACATAGACTAATTCTATTTCTCACAGTCAACAAGGAAATGCGTAGGAGAGACTGATAGAGGTGCCGCTCCTACTCTGACCATAAGAGATCCTTACCAGACGGTGTGCTTTTTGGGCACCTACAGATGCTGGGAAGTCTCCCTGATGCCGCCTCTCCCACCTCACCGCCACCAAGGGTTAGACAGAAAAACTACCATTAAAATCCCTGCCATTGTTTTAGCTGCTGTGAATTGACACAGTGTTGCCAAAGCCAACGTTCACCGAGAGTGGGTGCCCTGGCAGCCAGGGTCCTCATAGTCCCAAAGTACACAGTACACTGGGTGCATGCTTGCCAGGATCAGTTAAAGTTGCACCTCCTCAGTATGTATCAGGCAAACAGCTATGTTTTAACAGACAGTGTGGTGAACATCTCTTGGCTTTGGATGTCCAAGAGGAAGTGCATGGGGGTGGGGGGTAGAGGAGGAGAGAAGGGCCCAGGAGGTTGGAGAAGGGACTTAAAAACATCTCACACTACATAATGGGAGCAAATTCAACAGAAATTAAGTCAAAAGCCTCCTCAAAAGGAAAAGCAGAGTTTAGGTGAAGAGAGAATTTGAATGAAATCTATTCATCAATTATAAAGGTATTCTTTGCTACCGATCTTCTTTTGGTGGCCCACTGCTGACTGCTTTGTTGGTATCTCCTGTTCTTCCAAAGCTTACTGATTTCCTACTTTTTCTTTCTCCACAAGGCATTCCTCTCCAAGTTTCATGGACCCGACATGGTCACGTTTTATAACTCTATGACCTCTTCATGACATAGCCTTTTGGGTCCCATTTTCTGAAAGTCTGATCCTGGGGAGCTGATTGACTTGGCTGCAGTGAATTAACCATGCAAATGTATACTAGGTTTTTTTAGGGGGGAAAGAGAATACTGGTAGGGGACCAGCCAGGGTAACCGTGTGGGAAGGACTGGAATCTAACATTTACTTATTATTTCTTATTATGGGCCATATCCAGATTTTATATCCAGATTTAATAATAAAAATAACCAAAATAGCAGCAGTGCACAAGCATTAAGTAAACTGCCCAAGGTCAGAGTCACACAGCACTATCTTCTTAGAGCTGAAACTGTGGTCTTACAAATTACCTTTATAGCCATCTCCTATATTCAAAGCTTAGTGACATCATTCTATCTCACTTCCATGGGGCCGCTCAGAACCAAACCTCTCAGAGCTATGATCTAGACTATTGGACTGCATAGTTAGTTCATGTACTTTCTATAACAATAGGCTAGCTACCAGAGATAGAATTTTTTTCTTTATTTTTGAAACAGAGTCTCACCCTGTTGTCCAGGCTAGAGTGCAGTGGCATTATCATAGCTCACAGCAACCTCAAACTCCTGGGTTCAAGTGATCCTCCTGGCTCAGCTTCCTAGGTAACAGTGACTACAGGCCCCTGCCATAACACCTGGCCAATTTTCCTATTTTTAGTAGAGACAGGGTCTCTCTGTTGCTCAGGGTGGTCTTGAACTCCTGAGCTCAAGTGATCATTCCGCCTTGGCCTCTCAGAGTCCTAGGATTACAGGCCTTTGCCACTGGCTAGCTACCAAATATAGAATGTCTCAGTCATATGTCTTCCCATTAGGCAGAGACCACACCAATATTTATTAAAGCCAAAAACTATTCATGGGTACTAAATTTAGTAGATGAAAGTATGGTGAAAAATAGGTATTTGCATGGTCTCTTAAGTATTTACCTGTAAGATCCTTATTAATTTGAAAAGGAAAAAATAGTAACTTCATGGGGGAAAAATTAGTAGAAACCACCTTGACCAGGTGATAAAAATTAATACTACCAGTAGTAAGACTTCATGTGCCCTTGATCTGATGCACCGAGAAGGAAACAACATCACTCTTGAAAAATCTCAAGGTTATAAAAGACAAACACTAAGTAACTGTCCTAGATGGAGGAAGATTAAGGAGATATGACAACTAACTACAATGTGGGGTGCAAGAGGCACCGGTGAGAAATACCTTGGCAATAAGGGATTGGGGAAGAGATGCGCAAGAGCATGAAAGTATGTATATCATTGGTTAGCAGTCTCTACACCTGTGGTGGAGGCAGCTGTGGGATTACTTCTATAAACAGCCTCAGGAGAACTTAGCCAGGGCTCGTCCTTTGGCTCAGCTTCTTGCACAGAGGATGCCTGAGTGGTACTCCCCTACTAAGACTGCTGCCGAGATGCTCACTCCTACTAATATTGACTGTGACTTGTAAGGAGCTTTGGCACCTGAGAACTGAACGAGACCTACACAGAGGTGAAAATGCATAGCGGTCTGTTTAATGGGTTGGGGCCAGCGGCCTGGTGTCCCAGCTCCAACAGTGGGGTCTTGGATGAGCCCCGGGACCAGATAAAGGACATAACTGGGGGAAAGTGTATGTTGAATAAGTCTCTAGATTTAGTTAACAGTGTCATATAAATGTCATATAAATGTTTTTTTCTGGTTTAGATATTTGTATTACGGTGTTATAAGATATTAACATTAGAGGAAGCTGGATGAATGGTATATAGGAACTTCCTATACTAGTTCTGCAAATTTTCTGTAAGCCTAAAGTTATTTCGAAGTAAAAAAATTAAGACATCACATGTGTTACTAAAAAATCATCTTAATTTTGGAATTTAGATATGGTGGCAACTGCTATCTCAGCTGTTCTCTGAGACTTTGGGTACCTACATGTTAATTTACTAGGCTTATTTGCAAGCCGGTCTTGAAAGTGAAGGTGGCTCAACCTTGCTAGTGCTCAGGAGTCCTGACATGAGCAGCCTAACCCCTGCTCTGCTATCCAAGGTCAGCATCGCCTGTGCACAGTAACTTTAGCATGCCCAGAGATGGTCAGAAGAGTGGCCTCCAGCAGTACCACATCTAGCTTAGATTTTAGAGGCAAACTATTTCACCTTCAAGTGAAGAGATGTTCACCACACTGTCTGTTAAAACAGAGCTGTTTGCAATGTCTCAGGCTACAAAATCAACACCCATAAATCTGTAGCCTTTATATATACCAACGATAGCCAGGCCGAAAAAACAGTCAAGGACTCTATTCCTTTCACGGTAGCACCAAAGACGACGAAATATTTGGGAATTAACCTAACAAAGGATGTGAAAGATCTCTATAAAGAGAACTATGAAACTTTAAGAAAAGAAATAGCTGAAAATGTTAACAAATGGAAAAATCTTCCATGCTTATGGCTGGGAAGAATCAACATTGTTAAAAT
>CAUYRH010090686.1:0-10839 GCA_963574655.1 Perodicticus potto
TTCCTTGGGGGAGTTGATTTACTCTGATTATTCATATTGCCAGAGTTTTTCTGTTGATTCCACCTCATGATTATTTTTCACTTTTGCCTATGACCGTCCTCAGAGTTGGGGAGGTGTCTCTCCCATATCAGACCCCGGCAGGATCACTCCGTTGTTGCTGGATCTTTGTAGGGAGTGACCCTGTTTAGCTCCTCTGGGACTGCCCCAGCCAGAGATTTCTGGCTGTGGGAGCAGCTCCAGAGTGTGGCATGCCCGGATCAAGCAGCAGGGCATTGGATGGTGCACCCCATGGCCTTTGCAAAGGGAGTCCGTGCCTCCAGCAGTCTCTGGCTGGGAGGAGGGCTCCAGAGGGAGGGCACAGGTTGCGCCCCTCCTAAGTCCCTGGCCAGATGGGTGGGGCCGGTGTGGAGGCAGAGAGGGTAGTGGAGGATGTGGGTTGTTTGGCTCCCGGAGTTCCTGGCCCGGGCAGGCAGGCAGAGGCCTGGCAGATTCCCTGCAGAGTCCCTGGCCGCTGCTGGCGGCAGGCCAAGGCAAGCGCCAATCTGGGCCATGCAGGGAACCTGGCAGAGTTCCTGGCTGCTGCTGGCTGTGGACCAAGGCCTGGCAGAGGCCTGGCAGAATTCCTGGCCACTGTTGGCGGAGCCCAAGACAGCGCCAATCAGGGCAGCACAGGAGTACCTGCAGAGTTCCTGGCCGCTGCTGGAGGAGGACTAAGGTGGGGGGGTGGCCAATTGGGCTGCCTGGGAGTCCCCAAGGAGTTCCTGGCTGCTGCTGGTGGCAGGCCAAGGCCTGGTGGGGTGCTAATGGGGTCCACGTGGGAGTCCCCCAAGTTCCTGGCCTCTCCGGGCAGTGGGCTGAGACCTGTGGGGCACAGATCAGAGCTGCGCAGGGGTCCCTGCAGAGTCCCTGGCCAGTGGGTGATGGGCTCAGCAGGAGGAGCAGAGTGGAGCCCTGTGGTTCCCAGGCAGAGTTCCTGGCCTGGGGGTTGGCGGCGGCTCGGTGGGGACCCAGAGTCCTTTACCTGGCAGGCCACCTGGTCTGACACACATAGAGGTTGGTCACTGCTCAAGTCCTCCTCCCTCAGTTGCAGCAGAGGTCAGGCTTCTGGTGCATCAGGTAAGGAGGGAAGGGTGTTCTGGAAGTTCAGAATGGCGGAAAACTGTAGTTCAGTTTTTTTGCCTAAAGCTTGGTTTTTTGGAGTTGCAGTTTGTGTCAGTAGAGGTGACCTGTGGTTATTTGGCTGGGCTCCCAGTCTTCAGCTCAATTGGGCATTTTCTGGAGGTTATCTTTCCTTTTGGACAGGAGCCTCTGTCAGAAGCAGCTTCCTGTCGGCCATCTTGCCTCTCCCTCTGGTCAATTCACAATTTAAACATTTCCTGTATTGTCAAAACTGGTCAGAACATCTTCAACATTCAAGGATCCATTATTAAGACTTAAGGAAATGGCTCAGTGCCTGTGGCTCAACAGGCTAAGGCGACAGCCACGTACACCTGAGCTGGCGGGTTCGAATCCAGCCCAGGCCCGCCAAACAACAATGACAGCTGCAACCAAAAAATGGCTGGGTGTTGTGGCAGGCACCTGTAGTCCCAGCTACTTAGGAGGCAGAGGCAGGAGACTCGCTTGAGCCCAGGAATTGGGGGTTGCTGTGAGCTGTGATGCCACAGCACTCTATCCAGGGTGACAGCTTGAGGCTCTGTCTCACAAAAAAAAAAAAAGACTTAAGGAAATACTGTATTCAGGATAGAAGACACTTGTATATTGGACCCATTCACCAATGTCCTCTTCAGTTTTCCTTTCTTGGGCTTCTGTTACTAAAAACAGATTAAATGATTCAAATCTTCTTACAGATACATGTCGCAGACAATCATCCATGTGTTTTTGCTTCAGAACCTGCCACAGGATCTTCCACTGGGCTGCTCCCAGAGGGGGCCAAGACTGGGGACCCCCCAGTGGTGCTGCCAATTCCCAGACCCCGCCAGCAGTTCACACAGTCTCACCAGCACCAGAGTCTGTGTCTTAAATAGTATTTTCTAAAAGAGTAGAATTGGAATGTTCCTAACAAAACATTGGTTCTTTGAAAAGATCAATAAAATTGACAAACCTTTAATTAAAGGGATCAAGAACTGAGAAAGAGAGAAAACTCAAATTACTAAAATAAAAAATGAAAGTGGGTACATTATTACCAATTTTACAGAAATGAAAAGGTTTATAACAAAGGATTATACAATTATAAATATTTGTCAATAAATTGGATAATTTAGATGAAATGAACAAATTCTTAGAAACACAAACCCTATAAATACTAAATCACAAAGACATAAAAAAAATTAATAGGCCTATTAGTAGTAGGATGATTGAATCAATAATCAAAAATCTTGTAGCAAAAAAAAAACCAGGACCTGATGGCTTCACTAATGAATTCTACCAAAATTTAAAGAATTAATACCAATCCTTCTCAAACTTTTCCAAAAATTTAAGTGGAAAGAACAATTCCTAACCCTTTTTTTTTTTTTTTTGAGACAGAGTCTGACTATGTCAGCCTTAGTAGACATAGTTGTCTACTATGAGTAGTTGTCCCTCACAGCAACCTCAAACTCCTGGGCTTAAGCAGTTCTCTTGCCTCAGCCTCCCAGGTAGCTGGAACTACAGGCACCTGCCACAATGCCTGGCTATTTTATTTTGCAGTTATCATCGTTGTTTAGCTGGCCCAGGCTGGGTTCGAACTTGCCAGCCTCACTGTATGTGGCTGGTGCATAAACACTATGCTACAGGCTCTGAGCCTCCTAATACATTTTATGAGGCCAGCATTAGCTGTATACCAAAACCAAACAATGACACTACAAGAAAAATTAAAAATTACTACAGACCAATATCCCTTATGAACATTAATACAAAAATGAAAAAACAAACCTAGCAAATGGAATTCAACAGTAAATTAAAATGATTATACTCCATGACCAAATGAGACTTTTTTCCTAGAATGCAAAAATGGTTCAACATATAAAAATTGACCAATGTAATTTACCACACTAACAAAATGAAAGGGAAAACACACACGATCATCTCAATTCATGCATAAAAAGCATTCTAAAAAATGCAATACCCTTTCATAATGACAACATTCAACAAACTAAACATAGAATGAAACTACTTAAACATAATAGAAGTCACATATGAAAAACCCATAGTGAATGTTATATTTAGTGGTGAAAGATTAAATGCTTTTCACCTAAGATCAGAAACAAGGCAAGGATGCTTACCGCCACAACTTCTGTTCAACATAGTATTGGAAGTTCTAGCCAGAAATGTTAGACAAGAAAGAGAAATAAGTGTAAGGCAACCAAATTGGAAAGAAGAGGGTAAAAATTATCTCTGTTCACAGATGATATGATCTTTTACATTGAAAACCTCAAGATTTCACAAATAAAGCTGTTAAAATTTACAAAAAATCAGCAAAGAAACAATACAAAGTTAATGCTCAAAAACCAGTCACATTTCTATACAGTAACATTGAACAATTTGAAAAGAAAATTACAGAAACAATGCCTTTTCAAAGAACATTAAAACAAAAGATTTAGGAATTAATTAAGGAGATGAAAAACTTATGCAATGAAAACTATAAAATCTCAGTCAAGCACAGTTAAGCTCAATTCCATAATCCTAACACTTTGGGAGGCCAAGGTTGGAGAATTATTTGCACTCAGTTGTTCAAGCCAGCTTGAGCACCAGCAAGACCCCATTTATACTAAAAATAGAAAAATTAGCTGGATGTCACAGCATGTGCCTATAGTTCCACCTACTCAGAAGGCTGAGGCGGGAGAATCACTTGAGTCTGAGAATTTGAGCTTTCTGTGAGCTAGGCTGATGCTATGGCACTCTAACCTGGACAACAGTATGAGACTTCATCTCAAAGAAAAGAAAGGAGGGAAGGAAGGAAGGAAGGGAGGGAGGAAGGGAGAGAGGGAGGGAGGACTACAAAATATTGATGGAAAAGTTAACACATAAATAAAGGAAATACATCCCATGTTCATGGATTAGAAGACTTAATATTGTTAAGATGTTATTACTACCCCCAGGTGACCAATAAACTCAATTAAATCCTTGATGAAATCTCAAAGATAATTTTTGCATAAATAGAAAAACCCATCCTAAAATTCATAAGGAACCTCAAGGAACCATAAATAGTTAAAACAATCTTGAAAATATACAACAAAACTGGAGACATCATACTTCCTGATTTCAAAACTTACTATAAAGCAAAGTAACCAAAACAGTGTGGTACTAGCATAAAGACAGATGTACAAAACAGTGGAATAGAATCAAGATCCCAGAAAAAAATTCTCACATAATATGGTCAAGTGATATTTTACAAGGGTGCCAATACCATTCAATAGGAAAAGAACAGTGTTTTGGTTCTGGGAAAACTGAATATCCACATGCAAAAGTATGATATTGAACCTTCACCCACCACCATATATGCAGCCCTAAATGTAAGACCAAAACTATAAAACTCTTAGGAAAAAACAGGGCAAAATCTTCACATCATTAGAATTAGCAATGATTTCTTGACCACAACACAAGTGGCACAGGCAACAAAAAAAAATAAACAAATTGGATTTTATGAAAATTTTTAAATTTTGTGCATCAAAAGACAATATCAAAAAAACAGCCCACAAAATGGGAAAAATATTTTCAAATAATATATATGATAAGAGATTAATATATTAATCTCCTAAACTCAGCAAGAAAAAACAATCTGATTCAAAAATAACATGGCAAAAACATGAACCGACATTTCTCTAAAGAAGACATACAAATATTCAAAAAGCACATAAAAAGATCCTATACATCACTAACCATTAGGGAAATGCAAATAAAAAGTATAAAGAGATACTACAGTTCACATCTGTTAGGGTGGACTCTATAAAAAAATAAATAAATAAAGCAAAACTATAGGTACTGGAAGGATGTGGAGAAACTGAAACCCTTATGTACTATTGGTGGGATTGTAAAGGGCGCAGCCATATGAGAAAACAGTATGGTAGTTCCTCAAAAATTTAAACATTGTATTACCATAATTCTGCTTTTCAGATATACCCAACAGAATGGAAAGTAGGACCTCGTGAAGATATTTATACACCTATATTCATAGCAGCATTATTCATAGTAACCAAATAATGAAAGCAACCCAAGTATCCATCAACAGATAAATGGACAGGCAAATGTGGTGTATGTGTATATATATAATCGAATATTATTCAGCCTTAAAAGAAAAAGAAATCCTGGGGCAGCGCCTATGGCTCAGTGGGTAAAGTGCCAGTCCCATATACCGAGGGTGGCAGGTTCGGACCCAGCCCCTGCCAAACTGCAACAAAAAAAATAGCTGGGTGTTGTGGCAAGCACCTGTAGTCCCAGCTACACAGGAGGCTGAGGCAAGAGAATCGCCTAAGCCCAGGAGTTAGAAGTTGCTGTGGCTTCACTCTACCAGGGGTGATAAAGTGAGACTCTGTCTCAAAAAAAGAAAAAGAAAGAAAGAAAAAGAAATACTCTTACATGCTACAACACTGATGAACCTGAGGACATCATGCTAAGCAAAATAAGCTATTGACAAAAAAAATTGTGTGGTTCCACAGATACCAAGTATCCAAAGTGTCAAAAATCATAGAAACATAACATAGAAAAGTGATTACCAAGGACTAGGGGAAAGGAGCAGAGGGGATTAGTGTCAATGTAAATAAAATTATGCCCTCTCATAGTCTTATTAAACTGACTTTCAGGACTACCAGGGCCATATTACCACGTTTGGCTGTATCAGCTGCATCTGGAATGAAGGCATGCAGCTCAGGGGATACAGATGTGCTTTGAAATCCAGCCCTTACTCTATTGCAAGCATGATCGCCAATGGGAAGTAGAACTTTTTCTCTAATAGTCCTCCTAAATGGGACCTTTATGTAATTTGTGAGCTCAGAGGGTGCCCCTTTTTTTTAAAACTCAAAAAAACAACCTCAGAACAACCATCCACATTAGGAATTAAACAGTCCAAATTTGACTTCGTTCTTTCAATATATGATATGTAGAAAAGCTATGATAAATATAGGTAGAAAAGAACATTAATTTTGCATAAATCAAGAAGCACCCATTGACTTCATTTTGAAATTATGTGTTCTACCACTGGATTTCCACATCATCTACATCACCCCAGTCATTAGCTAACAAACAAAAAAGTAAACAAATGAAAACCCATCTGCATACATACAAAATTATTCCTTCAGGAAAACTTTCAGGATATAATATTTTTCTGTCCTCCTTAAAGACAGGCAAATTTCCATGCCTCTTTCTGAGCTATGAAAAGCCAATCATCCTGTGTATACAGCAAAGCAAGGTCTGAAAACTGTAGCAAAACAAGATTGTATAGAGAATTTGCAGTCAATTGTAATTGACGGTACATTTAGCTTGGGGATACCAGATAAAAGTATCATAAATATATGCCACCACTTTCATCCTGCCTTCAGTAACCATAACAATAACTTCTAAAATCTTTTCTTCCTGATGCATCCATAAACAATTAGCATGTCTTTGTTAAACTCTAATTGCTCTTCTTACACAGCTGTGCCACTGGATAGCTCAAGAAAGAGGGCCCAACTGCTAAGACAGTTATTAATAAAATAATACTGTAACAAACTGAAAGGGCCTGGGGAGTTCAAGAAAAGCAGGTCTCCCTCACAAGCTTTCAAAAAATCAAACCACAAACCATACCTTAAAATGCTGAGTTTCTCCATCCTTTTCTCTTAAATACAAATCCTTAGTGAGAGGCACAAGAATTGAGAACGTGGCCCCTTGCTCTAGATTGTATGGGTTTGAATCTCATCTCTTCCACTGAAGAAACAAAGTGCCTCAGTATCCTCTCATGTATAACGGGGCTGATAATGGTTTGCATTGTTGTAAAAGCTACACAAAGAGCTTAGAAAAGTGCCTTACAGATATCAAATGCCCAGTATGTTTAGACAGACAAAATGTATTTTTTTATTGTTATATACCTCCACTTTACCAGGTTTGTTCATTTTATTTTGTTTTTCAAATTTTTAACTCACACCTGATCACATCCTTGGTGACTGGACAAATCTGCACAAACTACCTGTTAAAGCCTCAACAGCACCAAGGCTAAAGCAAAGGAGACTTCTTCTGGGAAATAGTTGCAAAGTGCGGAAGCTGTTCATCGAATGACCCAAGTCTGTTCTGAACCTTACAGTTTTTCATCCTTCAAAGTGACACAATATAGGATGACAGCATTCCCATCCCTTTCTACTTGAGAAACTCCAAAAGCTGTTTGTCCCAGAAATATCTTGACATGTTGGAAGTTTTCAGCTTCGGGAAATGAAATGTTCCATAGTGGAGGATTGAGATATCTATGATTTTGACATGAAATGACTTCACTTAGTATAGAAGAGAAATATTCTTCAAGAAGAAAATCCTGAGATGAAATAGCTCCTATATATTTTAACCCACATTTGGTCTCTATCTATATCTGCATGTCCCCACAATCATATATCTCATTTGTCAAATCTAGTGACCAAGAATATAGTTTCCACACTGACCAGTCAAGCTACCGTTGATTGCTGGTAACCAAATTTCTGACCGACAGTAGACTAACAATAAACACATTTCAAGCAGGTGTCTTACTTCTCCCTTGCCTTCGACCTCCCTCCGGGGGGTTGACATTTCCATTCTCAGGTTTGTCATTTTCTGGTCACAAGACAGCTACCTCAACTCCAGATCCTGAACTCACATGGCATATTCCAAAGGAAGAAGGAAGGAAAGAAGCCTCTTTGGGGGCATTTCTCTTCTTATCTTGTCTAGAAGCAACCCTCACCCCAACCCAAAAGACTCAACCTTATCTCTTATTGGGCAAAACTGCATCACACGGACAGTTCTACCTGCAAGAAAATACGGGAAACTATCTGGTGTTCCCAGCCTCTATCATGGGAAGAGGAAAAGGAGGAAGAGGAATGGCTATTGCATAGGCACCAATGGCACATGCCTAAATTGCCCTTTCTCTGATTTTTCTTCTACAAAACTCCAAATCATTCTTTAAAAGACGACACATATGTCACTTCCTTGGTAAGTAAACCTTTCTTGACTCAGCCCTGGGCAGTGCTGGGTATTCATTCTTTAGTGATTCATTAGCCCTTTGTACATGTCTACATGAATTGTGCCACTTTGTATTGTGGTATCCATTTGCCATTGATAATAGTTTTCCCAAAACAGAGTGAACTTCTGGAATGGCAAACATTTATCTTAACCACCATATCCCAATGTCTATAACAGTTTGATTAAAAAACTTAGACTGAATTATTTAAACTATGAAGATGAAACTATTCCTAAATGATCATGTAAACCATCATATACTGTGCTATATTAGGCAGCATATAAAATCACCAAATCATTCTCTGAAAGAAATTAATTATGAGAGCAAACTGACCATATTGATGATTACCCAGGTAACTAGATTCACTCCTTTTTAGTGAGATTTTTGTCTGGAATGACAGGGAGGAAAAGGAAAAAGTGCACCCACCCTGGAACTATCCCAGGAATAGGGCTTTTCAAAACTTCAGAATGTAAACTGTATGGCCCTCATAATGGCTGGGTTCACAAGCTTTTGTTCTTGATGTCTTGAAGAAGGAATATTATGTATTCCCAGAGCGCTAAAACCCATGACCAATCCAGTAGCACAAAGAGTCCAAGACTCCCTCCAGGTTTGGACAGGAAATACACAAAATAAGCCTAGAATATTTTGTCCTACTAGACAGCACAGTAACTATCAAAAATTACCAGTCATGTCAAAAGAACTTAGAGCTAGTCACAGAGGTGTGCCTATCATCTCAGCCACTGGTGAGGGTCACCTGAGGCCAGGAGTTCCAGGCTACAGTGCCCTATGACCATGCCTGTGAACAGTCACTGCATCCCAGCCTGGGAAACATAGAAAGACCCTGTCAATTAGAACATCAATAAAGACAATACTTGCAATAGTTTGAAACCTATCATATGTGTTGAGAATCACAAGTTCCTAATGATCGTTTAAATTGGTCATCTTTGGAGGATACTAGGGCATCACTTCATTATTGTGAAAATTGACTGGAAAAGAATTAAGCCTATGCTTCTTTATACTATCAAGTATCAAATAGTAGATGAGAGAAAGTTTCTCTTGAAGGTATTCCAAGCCAGGCACAGTGGCTCCCACTTGTAGTCCTAGCACTCTGGGAGGCCAAGATGGGTGGGTTGCCTGAGCATAGGAGTTCAAGACCAACCTCAGCAAGAGTGAGACACCATCTCTAAAAATAGCAGGGCATTGATGCAGGTGCCTATATCCCAGCTATGGGAGGCTGAGGCAAGAGGATCACTTGAGCCCAAGAATTTGAGGTTGCTGTGAGCTATGAGGCCACAGCACTCTACCAAGGGCAAAACAGTGAGACTATCTGAAAAATAAATAAATAAATAAATAAAAGAAGTATTCCAGTTAATTTTTTAAAAGAACTGAACCTGAATCTGATCCAACTACCAAATATACCAAAAAATACAGAAGAAAAAGGACATGCCGTTTAACACCTTAGAGACCTAATTAGCAAAATGTAGATTATGGGAAACTCCATTGGAAAAACAGCCCAGATTTTTCAAACAATAATTTTCAGGAAGAAAAAAAGTGATAGAAATGGAAACCTGTAGATTAAAAATTACTTAAGAGACATCCACAAATTGCAATGGATCCTGATGCAAAGAAACAAACTTTTTTTTTTAAATAATTTTATTAAATCATAATTGTATACATTGGTGCAATCATAGGGCAGAATGTGCTTCATATACAATCGGAAACATTTTGATCGTACTGTGAGAGACAGCCTTTTTAAAAACTATTTAGAAAAACCTGAAATATAGTTTAAGCACTTGCTAAATGTTTTATCATATTGAGGAATTGTTTTAGAATGACTTTTGAATAAACATATTTCTATCACTGCAGCTGAGGAAGAATCATATTTGGGATTTGCTTCCGGGGGTGATTTGGGGAGGCAGGATTGATCTCTGTATGAGCTTCTGGGCTCATAAAGAGTGCTTGTGGACCCATTATACTGTTCACTCCACTTTTGCATGTTTGGAAGTTTCTACAATGGCACTTTTTTTTTCTTTTATTATTAATCAGCTTTTGTTGGTGTTTGTGTTTTGTTTTGTTTTTTATTAAATCATAGCTGTGTACATTAATGAAATCATGGGATAAAATGTGCTGGTTTTACATACAATTTGAAATATTTTCATCAAACTAGTTAACATAGACTTCATGGCATGTTCTTAGTTATTGTGTTAAGACATTTATAATCTACATTTAGTAAATTTCACATGTACTCTTGTAAGATGAACCGTAGGTGAGGTTCCACCAATTATCCTCCCTCCATCCATCCTCCCCCATCCCCTCCCTTCCCTCTCCCCTTTCCCCTTCCTCTTGGGCTATAATTGGGTATAGATTTCATATGAAAGCTATAAATTGGTTCCATAGTAGGACTGAGTATATTGGATACTTTTTCTTCCATTCATGAGATACTTTGCTAAGAAGAATATGTTCAAGCTCCATCCATGTAAACTTGAAAGAGGTAAAGTCTCCATCTTTTTTAAGGCTGCATAATATTCCATGCTATACATATACCACAATTCATTAATCCATTCATGGGGTGATGGACACTTGAGTTTCTTCCATGACTTAGCAATTATGAATTGGGCTGCAATAAACATTCTGGTACATATATCTTTGTTATAATGTCATTTTTGGTCTTCTGGATATATACCTAGTGGAGG
>CAUYRH010090690.1:0-14596 GCA_963574655.1 Perodicticus potto
GAGATCAATGAAATTGAAAACAAAAGAATCATTCAGAAAATTAATGAAACAAGGAGTTGGTTTTTTAAAAAACTAAATTAAATAGATAAACCTTTGGTTAGACTAACTAGAAATAGAAAAGTAAAATCTCTAGTAACCTCAATCAGAAATGATAAAGGGGAAATTACAACTGATGCCACAGAGATACAAGAGATCATCTCTGAATACCACCAGAAACTCTATGCCCAGAAATTTGACAATGTAAAGGAAAAGGATCAATATTTAGACTCACACCCTCTCCCTAGACTTAGCCATTAAGAAACAGCTCCTGAACAGACCAGTTTCAAGCACTGAGATTAAAGAAACAATAAAACATTTTCCAACAAAAAAATGCCCTGGTCGGATGGCTTCACTCCAGAATTCTATCAATCCTTCAAGGAAGAGCTTATTCCTGTACTGCAGAAATTATTCCAAAAGTTTAAGGAAGAAGGAATCTTTCCCAAAGCGTTCTATGAAGCAAATATCACTTTGACACCAAAACCAAGAAAAGACCCAACTAAAAAGGAGAATTTCAGACAAATTTCACTAATGAATATAGATACAAAAATTCTCAACAAAATTCTAGCCAATAGATTACCGCTTATCATCAAAAAAGTCATACATCATGATCAAGTAAGTTTCTCCCAGGGATGCAAGGCTGGTTTAACATATGCAAATCAATAAACATTATCCACTGTATTAATAGAAGCAAAAATAAAGACCATATGATCTTCTCAATAGATGCAGAAAAAGCATCAATAAAATCCAGCATCCTTTTCTAATTAGAACACCGAAGAATATAGGAATATGTGGCACATTTCTGAAACTGTTCAAAGCTATCTATGACAAACCCACAGCTAATATTTTGCTGAAAGTTTTTCCTCTTAGAACTGGAGCCAGACGAGGTTGTCCTCTGTCACTATTACTATTCAACATAGTGCTGGAAGTTCTAGTCAATACAATTAGGCAAGACAAGGAAATAAAGGGTATCCAAATTGAAGAAGAGGAAGTCAAACTCTCCCTCTTTGCTGATGACATGATCTTATACTTAGAGAACCCCAACGACTCAACCACAAGACTCCTGGAAGTCATCAAAAAATATAGTAATGTCTGTTTTAGGATATAAAATCAGTGTCCACAAGTCAAAAACAAGGCTGGGGACATCACCATACCAGATTTTAGGCTGCACTACAAAGCCCATAGTGGTCAAGACAGCATGGTACTGGCACAAAAATGGAGACATAAGACATTTGGAATCGAATAGAAAACCAGGAAATGAAACTAACATCTTACAATCACCTAATCTTCAATAAACCAAACAAGAACATACCTTGGGGGAAAGACTCTCTATTCAATAAATAGTGCTGAGAGAACTGGATATCCACTTGTAAAAGACTGAAACTGGACCCACACCTTTCTCCACTCACAAAAATTGATTCAAGATGGATAAAGGACTTAAATTTAAGGCATAAAACAATAAAAGTCCTTAAAGAAAGCATAGGAAAAACACTGGAAGATATTGACCTGGGGAAAGACTTCATGAAGAAGACTGCCATGGCAATCGCAACAAAAAAAAAATAAACAAATGGGACTTAATTAAACTGAAAAGCTTCTGTATAGCTAAGGAGACAACAACCAAAGCAAATAGACGACCTACACAATGGGAAAGGATATTTGCATATTTTGAATCAGACAAATGATAACTAGGATCTATAGAGATCTCAAATTAATCCACATGAAAAAAGCCAACAATCCTATATTTCAATGGGCAAGAGACATGAATAGAACCTTCTGTAAAGAAGACAGATGAATGGCTAACAAACATGAAAAAATGCTCATCATCCCTAATTATTAGAGAAATGCAAATCAAAACCACCCTGAGATACCATCTAACCCCAATGAGAACGGTTCACATCAGAAAATCTCAAAACTGCAGTTGCTGGCTTGGATGTGGAGAGAAGGGAACACTTTTACACTGCTGGTGGGACTGCAAACTAATACAACCTTTTTGGAAGGAAGTATGGAGAACCCTCAAAGAACTCGAGCTAGACCTCCCATTTGATCCTGCAATCCCATTACTGGGCATCTACTCAGAAGGAAAAAAATCCTTTTATCATCAGGACATTTGCACTAGACTGTTTATTGCAGCTCAATTTACAATCGCCAAAATGTGGAAACAGCCTAAATGCCCACCAACCCAGGAATGGATTAACAAGCTGTGGTATATGTACACTATGGAATATTATTTGGCCATTAAAAAATATGGAGACTTTGCATCCTTTGTATTAACCTTGATGGAAGTGAAACACATTATTCTTTTTTTTTTTTTTTTGACACACAGCCTCAAGTTGTCACCCTGGATAGAGTGCCGTAGCATCACAGCTCACAGCAACCTCCAATTCCTGGGCTCAAACGAGTCTCCTGCCCCCGGCTCTCAAGTAGCTGGGACTACAGGCGCCCGCCACAACGCCCGGCCATTTTTTTTGGTTGCAGCCATCATTGTTGTTTGGCGGGCCCAGGCTGGATTCAAACCCGCCAGCTCAGGTGTAAAGTAAAGCATCTTAGTAAAGCATCACAAGAATGGAGAAGCATGAATCCTATGTACTCAATTTTGTTATGAGGACAATTAATGACACTTAATGACATGGTGGGGGAAGGGGAGAGCAGAGAGTGAAAGATGGAGGGAGGGGTGGGGAAAGGAAGAGCAGAGAGAAGGAAGGAGTGAGGGGGTGGGATGTTGGTGTGTGCCACACTTTTTTGGGGCAAGACACGATGATAAGGGGGTCGTTACCTAACAAATGCAATCAGTGTAACCTGGTTTCTTGTACCCTCAATTAATCCCCAACAATAAATTAAAGAAAAAAAAAAAGAATTAGTGAAGTATTTTGTTGTTGATGCCAGAAAGAGTACATAGTATTTGTGACATAATATTGTCAGAGAAAACATTTGTGCTATATGGTAGTTGAAATTTAGAATTTTATTCTGAAGATTTGATAGTGCACAGGGAGATTCTTCAAAATTTCCTGGTAATAGAGCTCTAAGCCATGCTAAATGAAGCAAAGTATAACAAGAAATATGATATTAATGTATATAGAAGAACTTATTTTAAGGGTATATGCAAATTGAGACAACAATATTCTATAATGAACAAATTATATTCATTATAGATATAAAAAAACATTTAAACATTGGTTATAGTTGTTGTGAGTTATGCCATCTTATTCTCAATCCGAATCTTCTAAAATTTCAGTGTTTGATGACTGGAAAGACTGCTAAAGACTCAGCCTGGTGTGTCAGCTGTTACTAAAGCATGTTTAGTAGTACTGTAATAGTTCACCCTTCCTATCTCCCTATATTTCTCCTTCTTTTTCTGTGCTTTTGTTTTGTTTGCACCTTTTTTTTTTTTTGTGGTGATGGAGAATGGGATGCATCAATCAGATTTTTAGGATAAAATATTGAGAATGAAAATGTAAAATTATGCTTTTAAAATAAATCCATGTGATACGTGCTACCATTATTTTCTTAATTCTTTTATTTTAAAAGTTTTATTGCAATAAAGTATTATTATTCTATATATCCATTTTAAAATTATAGCCAAAAGTATCTGTTAAAGCTGGGAGTTCTATAAAGGATTTTTTTTTTAATATTCAGCAAATGAGAGATTTTATATCTTACATCAATAATTATATTTCAGACCAGTGGATTTTTTATTTATTTCTTGTTGCGACTTTCATCTTTCTTTGCCTTCTGAAAAGAAAACGGTGACATCTCAGGGCAGGTAATTGCATCTGTGTAAAGCTTCTGCTATGGTTTTGAAGAATCTCATAACTCCCTACTCCTTAACTTTGCTTAAAGTATTTATGAATTACATCCCTTGTGGGAATGATCTAGTATTAGTGATCTAAACTGACACTAAGTAAAATCTGGTAAGAAATTTTTAAAATAGGTATGTTAAGTTCTTTTTTCTAGGTTTATTGTTTGTCATTTCTTCCATTGTTTATTATAAGAAAGAATAATTAAGAAGAAAATAAAATCATAGCAGGATCAGTATTACAGAGAGTTGAAGAGATTGTGCAACTTTACTAGAAAGTATTAGGACTGACTGTAGAGCAGATAAAATCTTTCCCCCTGTATACACAAATGACACAGAGAGCAGAGATTCTCATTATTTTATACAATTGTTATCTTTTTGTTGTGGAACACAACATTGCCCTTTCTTATGAAGTATGAATATGGATTATCATCCTTGTGGAGCTCAAAGTCCTGCTGGAGTTCTGTCCTAGAATTGCTGTTTTCTGTGAGCTCTTGGCCCTTAATTATTCCAGCCTATCAGTTTCCTTGTCTGCAAAATGGGAGATGATGCCTGCCCTAGTTCATCTTGGGGTGATTGTGAGAATCATATGACATGTATGAAAGAACTTTGAAAATTAAACAGCGACAATAAATAGTTTTAGAATTGTTTTCCTCTAAATATTTGGTATATAAACATTCCTTGGTCTGGTGTAAGATTGCATAGTTTTCAGGTTGAGATTTTTGCGCTTCTAAAAGACATGAAAGTACATCAGATTATAGGACAGCTGGCAACTATGAATTTGTGCAATTTTCTCTCTGTCAATACTGAGTTTGTTAGAATGGGAATCAACATCACATTGATCAGAATGGGAATTATTTTCTCAAAAGCATAGTGTTTGGAAAAGTTAAGTTAAAACAATTCCATTTTCTGAAGAAAGAGACAGCAAGGTAGTATTAGGGAAATCCTTTATGTTGAGAGTCAAAATGCCTGGATTAAAGTTCTGGCCCTGTAATTTAAACACCTGGGCAAGCTGCTCAAAAGCACTAAGCCACCATTTCCTCATTTATAAATTGTGACACTGAAGATTAGTCTTGCTTTTGGACAAAGGATTGTGGGGAAATCAGGTGAGATAATGTGTGCGAGAAGGAGCTTTTTATATTAGAAAATGCTATATTAACAAAAGCTTTGTTGGGCTGAACTGTAAAAGACCAGGGTTCAGGAATAGTAACCTAAGTACATTGAAGAATGTTTTAGTGTTTTTGACTCTTCAAGGTTTTTGATTGATGGCCAGCATGTGCCTTCAAAAGAATAAAATGTTCTACAACTTTAGTGTTTCTCTTCCAGCGCACTAAGGCAGGTGGTAAATGCCCACCATATACTTCTATTCGAATAATTATTATAGAACTTAATTCAAACATTACTACTGTTTCCATATTGTCTTTTAAACCATTTTGTCACCTTTATTTACACCATTTAATTCTGGGAACTTCAGGTTCCAGGTCTGTCAATGGTAACAGTTTTTGCCTGTATGTGAAATGTTAGAGATGCAATTAGTAAAAAACAAAAATGACAAAACATAATGAAGTACAGTATAGAATATTCTTTTTTGTTACAACTTTCAGTTCTAAGTGGCCCTAAGTAGAAAAGCTGCTGAATGATTTGAAAATAATTTTTTTGTCATTAATGTTAAGAGGCAAAAACTAAGTCCTAAACTTGACCCTTATCTGTTTTTCATCTTAAAGCCAATTTTTAAATATAAGTATAACCCAACTAGATAAAACCTTTTAATGCTTATTATTGAGAGCCTGAAGCCTGTGCATTCTTGAACTTTCAAGTGCTACAACCAGAATTGCTATTCATTTTAGCTATTTGGAAAAAAAAATAGTATTTGATGGACTGCCTAGGTGAAGACCTGGAAAAGGAAGGGTTATCTACAAATTGAGTGAGTTTATTATGGCTTAGTGATTTGCTGATTGATTTCATTTGCTGTCAGTTAAGGCTCTCTTAATGTCAGTTTTCTTTGCATAATGCCTTGAAATAAAGACTGATGAAGTTCTTCAGATTGATACCGCATATATAAACTGACCCTGATTTGCCCTATTCTGCATGACAATTTAAGTGACAGCAGTTAGAGGAAAATACAGCAATGAATATGCAACTTAAGGATTAAAGGCAATATAGTAAATCGTTCAGTCTAAAACTAGATAAAAAAGTAATTTATTGTAATAATTCCATAGATGCTTTAAATTTATTAAATAGGCTTTTATTACTCTCAAATATGTTTTATATGTTTTCATATGTTTCAAATATGTGTATACTTGAAAAGAGAACTAGAAGTGACCCTACGTCTTTTCCCTCTTCCCTCTTATTTAAACTTATAGTTGTCAGAATCACACTTTTAAAAATATTTGTTTGGATATCCACATGTAAAGAATGAAATCAGTCTCTTATCTTTCACCACACCCAAAAACAGACCGAAGGCTTTAAAAGAGACCCCCAACTATACACCTCCTTGAAGAAAACATAGGGGAAAAGCTCCTTGACTTTGGTCTTGCCAATAATTTTTTGGATATGGCACCAGAAGTATAGGCAACAGCAAAAATAAACACATAGAATTACATCAAATTAAGAAGCTTCTGCGCAACAAAGAAAACAATCAACTAATGGAAAGGCAACCTATAGAATATGAAAAAATATTTTCAAACTGTACATCCAATAAGGGGTTAATATCCAAAATATGTAGGAATTCATATAATACAATAATAATAATAACCCCTTTTGAAAAACAAGCAATGGACCTGAATAGACATTTTTTCCCAGGAAATGTGAAAGTATCCAGCAGGTATATGAAAAGGTGCTCAACATTACTAATCACTAGAGAAATGTAAATGAAAATCACAATGAGATTTCACTTCATATCTTTTAGGATGGCAATCACCAAAGAGTCAGAAGATAATAAGTGTTGGTAAGGAAGTGGAGAAAAAACCCTTGTACTTATTTGTTGAGAATATAAATTGGTATAACTATTTTGGGACAAAGAATGGAAGGTTCTTGAAATATTAAAAATGGGAGTACACTGTGATCCACAATCCTACTTCTGGGTATATGTCCAAAGGAAATGAAATTACTATCTTGAAGAGACATCTGTACTTTGATGTTCATGCAGTTCATTGTAGCATTACTCCTAGTAGCCAGCATATAGACATAACCTAAGTGTCCCCTGCCAGATAAATGGATACAGAAAATGTGATATGACATACACAATGGGATATTAAGCCTTAAAAAATGAAGAAATCCTGCAGCATGCAACAACATAAGTGAAACTGGAGGATATTCTGCTAATTTAAGTAAGACAAATACCACATGATCTCACTTATATGTGGAATCTGAAAAAGTAGAACTCATAAAAACAGAGAGTAGAACGGTAGTTGCCAAGGACTAAGGCGTGGGGAAAATGGGGAGATATTGGTCAAAGAGTACAAACTTTCAGTTATAAGATGAATGATTTCTGGAGATCATGGCACAATATTACATATGACATTGCATTGGCTAAAAGAATATATATTAAGTTATTTTTACCACACACAAATAAAGGGTAACTATGTAAGGTGATGGATATGTTAATTAGCTTGTGATAATATTTTGTAATGTATATCAAATAATCACATTGTATGCCTTAAATATATATAAAAAATAAGTTTTATTTGAGGTTGCATAGTGCTGTATATTAAGTAACCAATGAAATGTAGAATAATTTTGAAGTTTGTGGAAATTACTTTTCAATTTTAGAGGTTTCTAATAATAGTAGTAGCTTCTTTTTTTTTCCTTTTTCAATGGCCAAAAGTTTCATAGTGCTGACTAAAAGGAGTTATAACTTTTGGGGGGAAGACTAATTTAAGAATGAACTCACTGAAGAAAACATATTGAAAGATAAACACTCGTATAATAAAATTTTAAAGCATTTATTTGAATAAATAGCAATTCATGAATTGAGCAGCTCCAAATCAGAAGTGGTTCATTTGAGGCTATGCACTCAAATTTTTGCACTTTTGTAGATCCTAACCCAAAACCCAAATAAACTATCAGAAATCTAAGGTTGTTGACCAATTAACTCATTTTCAAAATAAAAATAAACTTTCTCAATAATTTTCTTTAAAGATAGTATTCTTATTTTTCTTAACAATGTACCAATTTGCTTTTCTTAGAGCTACAAGGACTAACTAATAATAGCCAATAAAACTCTTCCTTCGATTTTAGAAAACAGGATTGCATGTAAACAAGTCCTGGCCGACTTTGGGAAGCTACTCTATGCTCTCCTCCTCTATTTATTCTCTTTCCTCCCTAGTTCATTGAGCCATGTACCTCAGGAACCAGCAGTAGTTGGGATGAGCTGGAATATGGGAGAGGCCCCTTGGGAGGCAGTAGGAGCTTATTCCCTCAGCTCCTAAATGAAGTCTTAGTGGTGTTACCTAGGAGATTGTGCAGAATGTCCCCTTGAATGTCTGGCCCCTTGTTTCTTCCCAGGTTCCTTTTCAAGTAAAAGCACTTGGAGTTGTGGAGATATTTGCCCTGAAGCACAGGTTTCTTTCTTTCTTTTTTTTTTTTTTTGCTGTTCAATAGAGTAGCCTAAAAATAAATAAATAAATAAGACGAGGTAAAAGGTTTTTGAATGAGTATAATTTTGAGATTCTATCTTAACTTTTTTTTTTTTTTGGTTGTAATAATTAGATTAATTAGAACCCATACATATGTCTTCATGTATATGTTAATTATATTGATTTCTAGCTTTTCTGAAACTAACAAAATATCATACCAGAAATTTACACACTGATTGTTAGACAATTTAGTACAAAGCTTTTGCTTATTATATGGATTTGTATGTGTTCCAGTGAAACATTACCCTATAAATATATGTATATACAACAACAACATCAAATGATATATATTTGTTGTAATAAAGGAGTTGTTCATTCAGGCCCAGAGTCCCACATCTGAAATTTCCAAACTCCAAAACTCTGTGAAAACTGGTAATTTGAAGATAAAATCTGACCTTCCCTAATTTTGTGAAAGAATTGGCTCTTTGTAGTCACAGTTTATTCCCCTCAGTGTAATTATTCAAATATTTTGCTATAGAATATTTTTGATTAGAAGATGCTGCCCTAGATCTTGATGAAGGTGTTAGTATATGATATAGTTCCCATATTTCTAAAATCAGAAAAATTCTGAACTGGTTCTTTTCAGTTACGGGATGTGGGAACAATACTTTAAAACAGGTTCTACACAAATGATGCATACTATTTTTCCAATGAAAGCTTTTTTGTTTGTCCTATGGTAAAGCACATTTCAGCGTATGGCATGGTATGTTTGTGTGAAACTTTGGTATATAATTTCTCTTATATCTTGTTTGGAGTCATAAAGGAATTGACAGCAGTTTATTCTACCTGAAAACTCAGAGAGACTTGAGTAATTGCATTTTATGCAAATCAAATATGGCTCTAGTAGGCCTTATTTTGCATGTGTCTAATACCTGTTTGCAAACTATAGGCATACTTTCATTCCATGTGACTAGGAATACCCTGAGATATACTTTTCGAGCCATTCTTACTTTAAATCCAGAAAGCAAAATGGATGAAATGCCTTGGCACACAACCTACTTATCTTTTCTTACCCAATATTCCAAATTGTTCCCATTGGTAAGAGAATGCAGATTTTGAAGGGTCTGTAGAAACCATGCTTTCCTTTGCTCCAGATAAAGAAAATAAGGCTGCTTATAAGTCCAGGGTCTTGGTTGTTCATATCCCTGGCTCCTAGTGATGCATAGGAGCCTCGGGAACCAGAAGTGACTTTTGTTTCAAATTTCTATACTTAATGTAGAGAGGAAATTATCACTTGATAGTATTTATAGATCAACATGAACTAAGCTGGCTTTAAAAACTCAAAATGGCCAGTTCTCTCCATCATGTAGATTTGGATGTGGCTAATGTCATTCAGTAGTATACTAAGCACCTACCAAATATAAGGCATTGTGCTATGCTCTGGGATACAAAGGCATCTCAAAAATCTTTTGTGGGGGGTGGCATCTGTGGCTCAAGGAATAGGGCGCCAGCCCCATATACCAGGGGTGGCAGATTCAATCCTGGCTCTGGCCAAAAGCGCCAAAAAAAAAAAAAAAATCTTTTTCAGGGGAAAGGGGGAATATGAAATTTAACGTGAAAATTAAGAGTGATATGAAAGGAAAGACATGGTTTCTGTATGAGAGGCAAAGATAAAGTACCATTGCCTTCCATTTAAAGGAAAATGAATTTTTTTCTTGCCAGGAAAATTAAGGGATGCTGCACATAGGAGGTATCTTTTGAGTGAACCTTGAAGATTATGTGGCTAAAAATCCCCTTTCCTGTAAAATATTAGTGTCAGGAAATATAAATAGGAAATATCTAGAGTTTGAGTCTCAGCTACTAGGTAGCTCTATAACAGTGAAATCATTAGGATGACTTCATCTGCAAAATGGGGATCGAACCTGAGGATTAGTATAACATTTTTTCCAGCTACTGAAACTCTGTGATACTTCAAATAAATTATGATTCTACAGAATTTCATGGCAATTTTATTTATTCCTTCATAATGTATAAAAAGTAAGTTTGTTGCTTTAGTTGAAAATCAGAAACCACCTTAAGACCAATTTGTCTTCAAAACAAAATGGCTGTGCACTAAATAAGTGGACTAATGAGACTATCAATAATAACTCAATAAAGCTGTTAAGAAAAAAACTAAAAGGGTAACAATTTTTTTAGAGTGATATTGTTTAATGTAAGTCACTGCATTTTTTCATAGAGATTATAGGGATTATTGAGGTAGATGATAACCCTGACTGAAGCATGCAAATTCCCAAACCAATTTGCTATAATATAAGAATCAGAATGGAATCATGATGATAAAAGGATTGGCTCTTAATAAAGCCCTAAAATATTTTCTCTCTTTACCAATTTGCTTTCCTTCAGGTATACTGAAAATTGTTCGTATTTGATTTAAGTAAAACACAAACAAATTCATCAAATTCTTATAATTCCATCTAAATGTCCTGATAGTACTTCTGTACAAACTAATGTGAACAAACCAATTATTGGTGTCCTTTGCTGAAATTCATAAATAAAGCTAACAGTTTGATTTAAAAAGAGGAAAGATGAAGCAGTCAGTGTTGTTTGTGTGTGTTTGTGTGTCTATGAATGTATTTACTTTGTGTTACTAGCTTAGAACAAGTGCATTTTCTGATAAGTTGTTTGTTTTGAGATAATAGATTGAGCAGTTTTTTTTTTAATTTTATTTATTCATTTAGTTTTTAGAGACAGAGTCTTACTTTGTTGCCCTTGGCAGAGTGCCATGGCTTCACAGCTCACAGCAACCTCCAGCTCCTGGGCTTAGACGATTCTCCTGTCTCAGCCTCACAAGTGACTGGGACCTCAGGTGCCCGCCACAACGCCCAGCTATTTTTTTGTTGCAGTTTGGCCGGGGTCAGGTTTGAACCCTCCACCTTCATTATATGGGGCCGGCACCCTACTCATTGAGCCATAGCAATTTTTCTTTGGTAGTGAACAACACCTCTTAGCCTGGAAAACTATTTCTATAAATTTTCTCTTTGTATCAAAACCACTCTTTAAAAAAAATTTTATATTGAACCCCCAAAAGATCAAAACTAATACATGTCTTTGGTACACTATCAAATTTTATAAAAGCTCTTGGATCTTTGTAGGTTACCAATGTGACCAACATTTTGTAGACGTCTTAAATTTTTAAGTTCTTAAAGCAAGGCAATTTTTATTGTTGTTATAATTGACCTAGCAGCATCCTCTGAAAAACTCATTCCTCTTTAAATTTTTCTAGAATTTCTGCTACTTTTAATTGTTTTCATGTCTATATGCTTCCAATAGTTTGGAATGGTTTCCAAATAGGAACCCCCACCCCATTCTCTGGTTATTTTGATGATCTCTTTTCCATATTCTTATAGGAAACCAACATGCCATTTCTTTTCTATATGTCCTTATCCCTTGATCTTTCTTTTTGGTGACCTTTAGCATAATAAGAGCAGTAATCAAGATTAATCAAGAAGCTGCACATGGCCTTAAAATTGGCCTTGATTCAAACCTTATTGGAAGCCAATCCTTTATTGTAAAAGAATTGGTCTTATTTTTTGGCACATTAAAGTTGTATATGCCATGGTTGAGTGGAGGCCAGAAAAAAGTTTAGAGTCTAAACAAGATACAAAGAAAACGTCATCTTTAAAAAGTCTACTGAAAAAGTATTCTGCAACTCTGCTGAATATGGTTTCCCATGAGACTCCTTCTCATACTTGAAAAACTACTATATTCATATCTTTCAAAGATGGTCCAGTAAAAATTTTGAGTGATGGGATAAGTCAAGTTCAGGGCCATTTCAAATGCCAAAAAGGGGAAAATGCACTTGGATTTTTTTATGTAACAAAACCTGACAAAAACATAGCTATACTACATGCATCATCATATCAAGTCAAGCCACTGTTTTGTCTTCAGTTGTGCTTGACTATGGAGCTTGTACATTTGCAATAAAATTTTTCTCTTCTCATCACAAGAAAATTGACTATTGTTTTCACTGTCATCATAACCACTAAAAGACCTTTCAGTATCCGTGTACACACTATGTGAAGTATTTAGCTATACATCATTTTTACCATACCCTGTATAAAATAGGAGAGTACAATCTTAAGTGGACAGCAGTGGCCCAGACCAGTTTATAAAGGAATAAGATTTTTGCATACGTACATAAACCCTAGTATGTGCAGGCCTGAAGGTGGGTTCTCCAAGAATAGAAAACCAGGATTTGTTTAACTGAAATCCTAGTTTTTATATAAAGGAAAGTTTTTTTGTTTTTGTTTTCTTTTCCAGCAAGTAATATTCCAGTTATAACAAGATAAAGCTTTTCCCAGCCTAGCAGGTAAAATGGAAATGAAATATAACTTCTCTGAGTCCCATTGCTTCCATGCATGTATCGTGTATGGATGGGTGTCATTCAGAGTAAGCATTCGTGAGTCAGAGAGTGAGCTAATCCTGTGTAGACAAGATTGAGGATATCGATGTCTTGATATTTTGCTTGTAAAATCTTTTACTGATAACAGATCCTATGGTCAGCTGCTGAGGGATTGACAGCACATTATCATTTTACGTGTATAAGCCAATCAAGCATACTGAAAGTTGTTTTCCAGGTTTTCCTTTTCCTCAAAGTAATTTATTACTACATAACAGATGATGTGCTATGATTTCTAAGCTTAAGTTTTTCACATTAAAAAAATCTGACAGTCTTCTTTTAAATTATATATATATATATATTTTTGAATTTTAGCCTCATAAGATGTTTGGGTGGAAGTAGAAATTATGTGGCATGTTTGGATAGAATAGAGATTCATCAATTGATTACAAAAGTTTGTTGAATACATACAAAATAAACTAAGTTCCAAAAGAAAATATCATCTGAAATTTTTCTATTTGAAATATTTAATTTCATTACCTTAACAAAAATTGGGTAGCTCAGGATCAATGCAGTATAGTAGTTATTAATGAGTTTGGAATGTTTGAAAATTTTGGTTTTATAGCAAAATTCAAGAGGGGTTTATATTTTTTTCAGTCATAAAGGAGAGAACATAGACTAAATTTATGTTATGTGAATGTTGTGATAGACTACCTGTGCAACTTTATGAAATGTGGAGATCCTTCATTAAGTCTGCTAATTTCACTGAGAAACAAACACTTAACCAATTCAAACCAAGCCAGAAAACTTGCTATACATTGAGTTCTCGAGAATGGACTTTGGAATTGGACAGACACAGATTTGAATCCCCATTTCACTCTTTTTTAGCAAGGTTATGTTAGACAATTCATTTAGCATCACTGAGCCTAATTTTCTTATTCTGGGAAGAAAAAGATACTAAACTACTATACATATTCCACAAAAATCTCCTTCAGCTAAGCACTTTATTAGATATATACCTTTGATTAACACAGACCCTCTCTGCTGTCATCATCCCTAATTCCTGGTGAGCATTAAATATTTTCCATCTCTATAATTTTGTCATTTCAAGAATGTTAATGTAATCATACAAAATACAAATTATAACCTTTGAGATTGGCTTTTTTTTCTTGTCAGTGTAATGCCCTTGAGATCCATCTATGTTTTGATATGTATTAATAGTTTATTCCTTTATATTGGTGACTTGTACTCATGGTAAGGATTTAGCACAGTTTGTGTAGCCATTCATCCATTGAGGGATATTTTGGTTGTTTCGGGGTTTGGCTGTTAATTGTAAAGCTGCTAAGAACATTTGTGCACAGGTTTTTGTGTGGGCATAAATTTTTATTTCTTTAGGATAAATGTTCAGGAATATGATTGTATGTAAGTATATGTTTAAGTTTTTAAGAAATTGCCAAATTATTTTCCTTGTACCATTTTTAATTCTCACCAGTGATATATGAAAGATCTTGTTTCTTTGCTTCCTTACCAAAATTTAGTGTCATGAGTTTTTTCTGTTAGGCATTCTGATAGATGTGGTTTTAAGTTTGCATTTCTTTTAATGGCTAGTGATTTTGAAAATGTCTTTATGCACTTATTTGCTATTTGTATATTGGATACTTTTTCTTTCATTCTTGAGATACTTTGCTATCTGCTGTCTTTTATGAACATTACCAGTAAGCGAGTTTGACCTCCGTTGTCTCACTGCTTGTCTTGTTTTTCAATAGGCTTAGAGCAAAGGTATAGAAAAGA